>JZKD02S1792947.1:238852-253358 GCA_000966675.3 Picea glauca | reverse complement strand
ATTAGGTCTTCTTACATCCGCCTTATTCTGTTTTATTGAAAGGTCTTATTAATATTGACCTTTATTACATCTGAATACATTGATCTACCTATGTGCGGGTTAGGACCTTAACACACCTTGTTTCTGAGGCATATCATGGGTGATGTGATACTAGCTAGAGGCATATTATATATCTATTGAGGCATATTCTCGGCACATGTTTAGAGGTATTATTGCTGCATTATACTTGTTGTAGTGAATGTTTTTGAGGAAGATCTATTGTATCATATGGCTGGTACATATGTGAGCTCTATTGATATATCTTAGATCTATTGTGAGAAGAATTTGTCTGGTAATATTGGTTCATGCTTGAAGCTACATATTGGGACATATTGTTGGTGAAGTTTTGGCACATGGTTTGATACAAGGGTTCATTTGGTTGATGTACATGTTGTGTACATGAATGAGACACTTAGTTTATGAGTTGGAAATACAAAGGTGTATGTTATGGTACATGTTGCTGAGATTTTGATGGTTGTATGTGTTGGGTTGTTATATTGTTTTCAGTGAAAGTCTAGTTGAGGTGAATCAACTGACAGTCGAAGGTCGATGTGGATTGACAACAATCAAGGTTGAGGTGGATCGAAAACAAGTCGAAGGTCGAGGTAGTAGACCAGGTAACGTCGAAGTCAAAGATATAGATGACAATTCAACAAACAAGAGGTCGAAGTGTGGGCATGAGATGACCAACTAGAGACCGAATGAAGGCCGACTGGTAGTCGACTGGTAATCTGACTTGGAGTCGACTGTAACAGAATCCTGGGATTTGTAGGATTTGTAGATAATCATATGCATGGATCTGTAACCATTTTTGGGCACCAATATGTAGGTTTTTTCATGTTGTAAATCCTATAAAGAGGTGTGTTGTAAGGCCGTAAATGCTAATGCATAAAATGAAAAATATGTTAATGCATGAGTGAATCATAGGTTGTTGGTCATGTATATGTAATCCATATTGGCTACAAGATTTTTCTTGTGCAAACACGAGGGTATCATGTTGATTGTGTCTTAGGTGTGGACCAATGTTAGACATGTAACCTTTTATTTAGATTGAATAAGACAACAAGAGAGCAGAACACTCAAAGGAATGCCAATTTTCCTGGTTAAGGGTTTCCAGGGAAAAATCTCAGTGTACTATGTGATTGCTCATGTCATTTGTATTCTTGATTAAATTATTCCTCTCTTCTACTAGGTTTAGTGTGGAAGTGTTTCTCATTTCCTGACATGTGGTATTAGAGCTTAGGTATTCCCTAATAAGTGAGTTATAATATAAGTGTTATGCTTTGGCAAGTATATCAGATCTTGATTTACCAATATTGAATATGAGATCTAAACCCTATGTACAGTAAGAGTCGTAAGTCATAAATTGTATTAAATATCATGGTAAATAATGGTGAGTAATTCCCGAATAGAGATAAAAAAATTCAATGGCTATAATTTTGAGCTTTGGAAGCTTAAAATAGAATATATTCTTGTAGATCGAGAACAATGGACAATGCTCTGTTCAGGTACCTAGTTGATAGGCATGTCGACAGAAGAATGGGAGAAAATCGAAAGAAGAGCAAGAAGTACGATTCGACTTTGTCTTTCATATTTAGTACTACTGAATGTCTTAGGTGAAGGTTCAGCCAAGAAACTATGGGACAAGTCGGGAAGCTTATACCACTCAAAATATTTGGTAAATAAGCTATTTTTCAAAAATAAACTGTATCTTCTGAGGATGAGTGATGTCGGTTCGGTGACTAATCATTTAAACATGTTTAATACCATGTTAATTCATTTTTCTTCCATGGATATTAAAATCACTGATGAGGAGAAGTGTATAATCCTATTATGTTCTTTTCCAAACTCTTGGGATAGCTTATTCGTGGCTATAGGGAGTAATACAACCACACTAGCACTAGAAGACATGGTTGCTTCTAGGCTATTAGAAGAAATGAGAAGGGAGAGCATGGAAGGATTGACCAAATATGCTCTAGTAGTGAGAGGTCGACCAATAGACAAAGTTAAAGGTGGATTATCTCGTAAAAAGTTCAAGTCGAAGGGTAGATCTAAATCCATGGTTCAATCAATGCGAAGATGATGGAAATGAAGTAAAGTTGGGCATTATAAAAAGGATTGTAAGTCGAAGGCATCACAAGTTAGTGTTGGATCTAATGAGAAGCAATCGACTGAGAAAAAGAAGACCCTAGATAAGGGAGGTGATGTGTACCTAGCATCGACATGTACACAGTCAGATCAAGATGTTTGGTTAATTGAATCAGGAGCATCCTATCATATGAAACCACATAAAGAATGGTTATGTGAATATGAAAAATATTATGGGGGTGATGTCGAACGAGCAAGAGTTCAATTGATACTATAGGATTGGAGGAAAAGAACCCTTCTAGGTGTGCTACACATTCCAAGTTTGGAAAGAAACCTGATATATATCAGCAAGATGAGTGATGCATGTG
Organism: Picea glauca; assembly: GCA_000966675.3. Classification (NCBI taxonomy): domain Eukaryota; kingdom Viridiplantae; phylum Streptophyta; class Pinopsida; order Pinales; family Pinaceae; genus Picea; species Picea glauca. The sequence continues at coordinate 250,863 of JZKD02S1792947.1, read as the reverse complement.
TTCATACTCTGTTTCAGAAGGATTTGTGCAATATGGTCAAAGGTGTGATGGTCTTAATGAAAGGAGTTCAGATTGGTACCCTATACAAGATGCTAGGTGATTTCAACTCGACTATATGCAACATCATTTTTTCTCCTGAAATCAACTCAATTGCGACTCTACTCGACTTGAAATCAACTCAACTCAACTTGACTTGAGCTAAGTCAGTTCAAATTGACTTGACAAGACATGATAAAATTGACTCGACCAGACTATGGAATGAGAGGATGGGACACATTGGAGAAAAATGACCTCAAGCTATGCAAAGAACAGGTATGGTCGAAGGGTTTCCTGAATGTGGTTTAGAGGTCTAATTTTTTTAACATTGCATATATGGAAAACAAAGTTGGGTGAGGTTCCCATATGGAGTGCCAAGGGTAAATGGAATTCTAGAACTGGTTCACAGTGATGTGTTTGGCCCGGTTATAGTGCCTTCAGTTGGTGGATCCCTTTATTATGTCTCCTTCATAGACGATTTCTCCATGAAGACAGATATATTTTTCAAGGAAGAAATCAGAGGTTTTTGATAGATTTAAGGAGTTTAAATCTCTCGTGGAAAACCAGACAGAGAAAAGGATTAAATTGTTGAGGAATGAGAATGGTGGTGAATTATGTGGAAAGGAATTTGATCAGTTATTTAAGGAGTGTGGTATAACACACCAAAATACCACACTATTTACCCTAGATAAAAATGGAGTTTCTGAGAGAATGAATAGAATGTTGATGGTTAATGCAAGGAGCATGCTTAGTGGTGTTGGGCTCGCACACGAATTCTAGGTGGAGGAAGTTGACACTACAAGATATCTGGTGAATATGTATCCTTAATCGACGCTAGTTGACACGAATCCACATGAGGTATGGTCGGGTAAGAAGCATTCGGTTGCATATCTTAAAGTATTTAGCTGTGATGCATTTGTGCATGTTCCCAAGGAAAAGAAGAGCAGGCTAGACAAGAAGGCAGTCAAATGTATTTTCATTGGATATAAAGAAGCAATGAAAGGATATAAGATTTGGGATCCTACATCAAGGAGAATAGTGTACATTCGAGATGTAGTATTCAGAGAATTCAGAGGTAAGTCTAAGCTTGAAGAAGTTGTTCATACTGAGAATAATCCTGAGATGATGCGGTTTGAACTGAGAAATGAAGAAGATCATTCATATGAGTCGACTGAATGTGAGGAAGAGGTGGAATAATAGACTCTGATGGTAATCAGGTTAGAAAGAATAATAAAACTAGTTGAAAGGTATAGTACGCTCAACTTATGTTATGCATTCATGCTAATTGTCATCGACAATGAGCCCAAGTCAGTCGGTGAGGCAGTCGGTAGAGGGTAAACTCTGGAAGGATGTCATGGTCGAAGAGATGGAATCCTTGCACAAGAATGAGACATGGGATTTAATCAAGTTACATAGTAGAAGAAATCCCATCAGTAGCAAATGGGTATTCAAGAAGAAGATGAATATCGCAGGACAAGTTGGGAAGTTTAAAGCTCGACTGGTAGAGAAAGGTTATTCCCATGTCAAGGGAGTCAAATTTGGTGAGATTTTTTCCCCTGTTGAAAAACTAACTTCCATTAGAGTACTAATGTCTCTAGCTACAACATTCGATCTAGAAATAGAACAGATGGATATGAAGACAACGTTCATACATGGGGATCTAGAAGAAGAAATCTACATGAAACAACCTGAAGGATTTGTAGTAAAGGGAAAGCAAGAGTTGGTGTTCAAACTTAAAAGATACATTTATGGTCTAAATAAATTTCCAAGGATGTGGTACCAGAAGTTTGACACATACATCCTTAGTTTGGAATTTGTGAGAAGAAAGGCTTATAACTGCATATATTCCAAGGAAGAAGGTGGGCGCTTCATATATGTAGCTTTGTATGTCAATGATATGTTGTTGATTGGAAAAAATATGGACGTAATAAAGGAGGTTAAGAAACAACTATCCTCTGAGTTCAACATGAATGATCTCATTGAAACTAACTTCATTCTGGGAATGGAGATTAAGAGAGATCTAGCCACTAGAAATCTTTGGTTGAATCATACGAAGTATATTGAAACAGTTCTGAAATGGTTCAACATGCAGGATTGAAAACCAACGAAGGTGTCAATTCCTATGGGAGCGAGGCTAACTGATGAATTATGTCCAAACATACTGGAAGAAATAGAGGACATGACACATGTTCCCTATGCAAGTGTTATTGGTATTCTAATGTATGTGATGGTCTGCACTCGACCAGACATTGCCCATGCATTGGGAGTGTTGAGAAGGTACATGTCGACACCTGGAAAGGAGAAATGGACAACTGTCAAGAGAGTATTCATGTGTTTGTGAGGCACGAAGGACTATGCTATATGCTACCAAAGAAGACCTGGAGGTGACAGTGGTGAATTAAATGTACATGGCTTTGTCGATGCTGATTGGGTTGGAGATCTGGATCGATGGAGGTCGACCAACGAATATGTCTTCAAGATGTTGGTTGGAGCAATAAGATGGATGAGTAGGTCATACATGGTCTCAACCTTGTCAACAACAAAACTTGAATACATGGCAGCCACTCATGGGAGCAAAGAAGCAGTATGTCTACAAAGGTTTTGTTCAGGAATCGAGTTTGAGCATAGAGCTATGAAGGTAATTTGTGGCATTCAAAGAACAATATTTATTGAAAAGAACCCTTCTTATTATTCAAAAACTGAGAACATTGATGTAGAATACCATTTCATTAGAGATATGGTGGAAAGTAACAAGGTGCTACTGGAGAAAGTAGACATGGTGGAAAACATAGAAGACTTGTTGACCAAGTCTGTGAGTGTTGTGAAGTTCTATTGGTGCAGAGAGATAATGGGAATTGTTTCCCTTGGTTTGTGAATGAAATTTCAGGAATCTCATGTTTTAGCAAAGAAGACAACAAGTGGGAGAATGTTGGGTTGTTATATTCTTTGTAGTGAAAGTCTAGTCGAGGTGAATCAACTATTGGTCAAAGGTCGAGGTGGATCGAATACAGACAAGGTCAAGGTGGATTGACAATGAATCAAAGGTCGAGGTAGTCGATTGGGTAAATTCGAAGTCAAAGATATCAATGACAAGTCAACCAAAAAGAGGTCGAAGTGTGGGTGTGAGAAGACCGACTAGAGATCGAATGAAGGTCGACTGGTAATCCAACTTGGAGTCAACTATAACAAAATCTCGGGATTTGCAGGATTTGTAGTCAATGATTTTCATGTATCTATAACCATTTTTGGGCACCAATATTTAGGGTTTTTATTGTTGTAAATCCTATAAAGAGGTGTGTTTTAAGGTCGTAAAGGCTAATGAATAAAATGAAAAATATGCTAATGCATGAGTGAATCGTAGTTTGCTAGTCATGTAGATGTAAGCCATATTGGCTACAGGGTTGTTCTTGTGCAGGAAAGAGGGTATGATGTTGATTGTGTCTTAGGTGTGGACCAAGGTTAGACATGTAACCTTTTATTCAGATTGAATAAGACAACAAGAGAGAAAAACACTCAAAGGAATGTTGGTTTTCACAGTTAAGGGTTTTTAGGGTAAAATATCCATGTACTGTGTGATGACTTGTGTCATTTGCGTTCTTGATTAAATTCTTCTTCTCTTCTACTAGGTTTAGTGTGGAAGTGTTTCTCATTTCCTAACAGTAGGTTGATGCATATATTTGTGATATTGGCATACACTTGAGGATTAGCTTTGTGATTAAGAGTGATATTGTGCATGTTGATTGAGGTCTACTTGTTGAGATACATTGGTGAGACATATCTTGGATACATTGTCATATATTTCATGGTAGATGGTTGAAGCGTATGACACTTGTTTGAGGTACATAGTTTGCATTTTGTATGGTTGATGATGTTATTGGTATTGGTACATTGATAGAGGAGCTTGTTTGTGATCTTAATATATGCTTGATACACATTTGGGACATATTCTTGTCATATGATTGATGCACTTCATTGATGATATCTTATAGTATATGGTATGTACATTGTTGATGGTTGGCGAGCATGGTTGATGTGCATGGTTGCCACATGGATGATACAGGTTTGATACATGATTGGTACATTATTAGAGGAACTTTATAGTTGGCACCTAGTTTATGGATGATGTGGCATATATGTATGGATATACTTTTAGAAGCACATATTGATTGTGTTACATTTTTTATGTGAGTAGTCTTGATCGATTCACATATTGGTGATACTATGCATATGGTTGAGAGTTGTCATGATTATTGATTTTGGTGAATAAATATGTTTTCTTTGATGAGATTGATATGAGGTATTGTGATATGTGTAGTTGATTGATGAAAATGATTGGTTGATGATATCATTGTGACATGTTATTGGTACATGTTTGGTGCATAGTTGATGCACTGGTTGATGGTACAATATTCTTAAGCAGTTGATCAATGTTCTTGTAGAGAAGCAACATCTGCAACAGAAGTAGATTATAGTGGTAGCACACTGTTCACAGTGATTACATAGCATCTTGCAGAGAAGACAGGGGGATACATACCCATATGGGTGTTGAATAGGATAAGTCAACTGAGAGGGGGTGGGTGAATCAGTTGTATAAGATTTCTTTCATTTTATAAGCAGATTACTTATTAGTCAATAAATCATGCCTTTGACATTTAACTTGTAGTAATACATTTAACCAATAAATATACAATCCCATAAATGAAGCAGTGACACAGTGATTTTTCATGAGGAAACCCAAAAGGGAAAAACCTCTTCTTCTTATGAATGAAAGGCAAGCTCCAACTTCTATTTACATTCTTATTTTATCTGAGCTACAACCCAGATGAGGTTGCTACCTTTGTTTCTTCAGCACCTACTGAATGGAAGCTACAAATCCCAGATGTACAAGAACCAACCTATAAAGGAGACTTTTATAGTCTTCCCTTGCTCCTCTCTACCACCCTAGAATCCTTCTCTGTCACTAAGAACCTTTCAAAAAGAAACCATAACTATTGCACATGTGTATATGAACTTCTTTGCATAAATCCTCTGGACCTATATCAATTTCAATCAATTGATCTCTAGTTCTCTTTCTTCATATTTCTCTGATTTTCATTAATGTTCTGTTTTCATCGTCTTTGTATGTCTATAATTTTGTTCATTTCAATTATAGAGATAAACCAAATTTCCTCCTCTCTATTCAAGAGCAACAACAACCTCAAAACAAAAACATCCCTTCCTTCTTTTCAATTACAATTCTCTGCTTTCAAATTGTATACCAGAATCTTCAAGATCATGATTATTCAGTTTTTATAACTGAATGACTATCTCACTATACATTCAACACATACACCATAACTCTCAAGCATCGAAGATTCAGTTACAATAATTGAGAAACTATTTTACAGTAATTATTATTGGTCAAGGCATCAAGAAGAACAGTAGCCACACGATCAATTTAAATATTTAACCAGCACCGTTCGATGATCATACATTTGTTTTTGACTCAGCATAGAATAACCCTCGAGTGCTTTGACAAGACACTTTTTCTTAAACCATATGCCCATTAGCTATGACCACGGGATTAATTAAAATTTGTTTCACATTTCGGCATTTCAACATTCCTGTGATGAAGTGTCTTGACACTCCAAGTTGTGATACCCGGAATGGAGTTTAGCTTCATGCTAGCTCCTTCCTCCATCCTTTGAAAATGTGACCTTGTCTATGGGCCAGTCCTTATCATGATTTTACATATTGTGAGTTGGAAGGTTATATCATTTCCTTCCTTTGACTTTCCAGTCAGCGAGATGTCAATCGCTCGCCATGTGTCCTCTGCATCCAACGTTCCACATCATACCTTGATCCAAGGGTTTAGATCAACCCTCAATCCAATGTCTCAGATCATTTCGGGATATCGCATATCACGAGTTCCCATACCATGCTCCGTTGACTCCTCCAATGTGCAAGCCAACGAAATTCCAATCGCTTGCCATGTGTCCTATGACTCCAATGGTCAGGATTGTTATCGTGATTTCAAATATCGCGAGTTTGAGGGGTTAGAGAACCTCTTTCCTTTGGATCTCCCGATCTGTGAAAATCTAAAATGACACCTTTGTCACACTCTGATTGTTTGCCACGTGTCCTTCTTGGATCAACGATCCTCCTTCTTTCGGGACTTTCTAAGTCCGCTTCATCTTGTACTTAAAGATCATGCTCCTTCTTTTGGATCTGATGATGGTCAGTATTCACACTTAGATCTGATGCCTGAGATCTTTTCTCCTCTTTTGTGCACTCCTCTAGTCTTAATTCGGATTTGAGGGTCATCGAGAATTCTAAATGGGATCCAACGAGCATTGTTTCTCCTCCTCTTGAGCTTACACTTCTAATCTTTCCATTCCATCATTGTCGTTGTGTTGTTGATCGTGATATTTTCCATCAATGACAAGCACACATACTCTGCCTTCGTCTAAAAAACATGCCAAAAATCTCCCCCTTTGGCATTGATGGCAACCCCTTGAAACCCCTTGAAGAACATCCAATTATACCACTGTAGCATCCTTTAAATTACCACACTTTCTCCCCCTTTGACATCAATGTCAAATAAGAAACATGGTCCCCTTGAGCTATTGCAGTACATACTCCCCTTGTCAACTATGAGAATCTTAGAAATACAACAGATATTCAATAAGTACTCCCCCTGAGAAAAGAAAAACCACCTATAAAGATGTGTCATTTCAACAACAACTCCCCCTATCACAATAGTCAATAAATCTATGCAGTCTGATTTTTGTATGAAGCCCTTGAAATCTTTGAGAATGAAATGAAATTACAACTAATCCCTGAGACTTTCAAATTTCATTTTAGGTAAAGGTTCAATAAATACATCTGCAATCTGATCCTTTGTGCCAAGATATTCTAGTTTAATAACTTTAGACATAACCTTCTCTCTTAGAAAATGAAATTTGATGGGAATGTGCTTTGTTTTTGAATGCATAACAAGATTTTTAGAAATACTAATTGCACTGGTATTGTCACAGAAGATAGGTATAGGTTCATCATAATGAATATGCATATCTTACAACATCTGTTTCATCCATAGAACTTGAGTGCAAAAAGCTGCAGTTGCTATGTATTCTTCTTTAGTAGTAGACAGAGACATTGTTTATTGTTTTTTACTTGACCAACTTACAAGACATCCTCCAAGAAAAAATGTTTCTCCACTAGTACTCTTCATGTCATCAACACAACCTACCCAATCAACATCAGTGAAAGCATACAAATCAAGTTGATTACATGTAGGATACCACAAACCATCAGTGAAAGCATACAAATCAAGATGATTACCTGTAGGATACCACAAACCATACTCTGTTTTCCCCTTAAGATATCTGAAAATTATTTTGACTACAAGTAGATGAGAAGTTTTTAATGATATCATGCATCATTAAACCTGCCAACTTGACAAACTGCATGCATAATATCAGGTCTTGTAGCTGTAGCATAAAGAAGACTACCGATCATAGATCTGCATACTGTCTAATCAACATCTTTAGTATCATCAAACTTACTTAATTTACAGCTAGTAACCATGGGAGTGCCAACTGGTTTAGAATCTTCCATCTAAAATTTCTTAAGCATTTCATTGATATACTTGGTTTGAGAAATGGAAATACCTTTATCAGATTGAGTAATTTGCAAGCCTAAGAAAAAATTCATTTCTCCTAGCATGGACATCTCAAACTCTTTTTGCATACTTTCAACAAACTGTTTACTGAGCCTATTATCATCACTACCAAAAATGATATCATCTACATATATCTCAAAAATGATCAAGCTATCATTTTTTTCTTTAATATATAGATTATTATCAGTGTTACCTTTCCTGAATCCTTTTTGTCTCAAGTAATTGTCAAGTCTGGAATACCAAGCCCTTGGTGCTTGCTTTAGGCCATACAATGCCTTTTTCAACCTGTAAACATATTGTTCTGCTTATTGTACCTGAAAACCATATGGTTGTTCCATATAAACTTCTTCCTCTAAATCACCATTCAAAAATGTAGACTTTGCATCCATTTGGTAAACTTTAATGTGTTTAGAATTGGCATAAGCTATAATCAGTCTAATGGATTCCATTCTTGCAACAGGAGCAAAAGTTTCTGCATAATATATTCCTTATACCTGTGCATACCCTTTACAAACCAATGTAGCCTTGTTTCTAGTTATTTTACCTGCTTCATCCATCTTATTTCTGAAAACCCATTTAGCCCCTATGACATTCTTGTTCAAAGGTCTAGGAACCAGTTCCCATGTCTTATTCTTTTCTATTTGATTGATTTCTTCATTCATTGCTTTCATCCAATATTCATCTTTAATTGCTTCTTCAATACTTTTGGGTTCAATCGGAGAAAGTAAAGACACCTGTCCATGAGTTGAGGTGGATTCTTTCCTTTTGCTTCTTGTTCCAACACCTGCATTTAAGTCACCAATTATCTGTTCTTCAGGGTGATTTTTCTGTATTCTCTTGCTTGAAGTCTTTGATGGAGTCATGATTTTGGATGGAGTTGTGCCCTGTATCAAAGTAGGAATTAATTTTTCACTGTCAACAACCTTAGTTTCTTCTGTTTCACTTACCTCATCATTCATTTTATGCTTGTCATCTATCTCATATATTTGATGATTCTTTTGTTTAGATTTGGACTTCAAAAATGAGGACTAATCAAATTTCACATCTATGGATTCAACTATTTTGTTCAATATGAAGTGGTAACATTTATAATCTTTCCTTGAACAAGAATAACCAACTAAAATACCTTCATCTTTTTTAGAATCCAACTTTCCCAAATGCTTGTCAACTCTTTTGATATAACATTTACTGCCAAAAATTCCGAAACGTTTAACACTAGTTGGTCTACCTTTCCATAACTGATAGGGTGTCTTAAAATGATTGTTTCTCAGTAAGCTTCTATTCAAAATGTGAACAACAGTATGAACAGCTTGAGGCCACAGTATATTACTTAGTTTAGATTCATTGAGCATAGTTCTAGCCATCTCCATAATAGTCCTATTTTTCCTTTCAACCACTCCATTTTGTTGAGGTGTTTCAGTAACAGAAAAATGTCTTCTTATCCCATTTTCATCACAGTACCTGTTGAATTATTTAGACACAAATTCTCCTCCAGTAATTGATCTTAAACATTTGATTTTCATATCACATTCATTTTCAGTTGACTCTTTAAAGGTTTGAAAATAGTTAAAAGTTTCAGATTTGTTTTTCAATAAAAACATCCATGTCATTCTAGTAAAGTCATCCACAAACAGTAGAAAATATCTTTCTCCTTTTAATCCTGCTATTCTCATAGGTCCACAGACATCAACATGTATTATTTCCAATGGTTTAGTTGTTGAATGTTCTTTGGTTTTGAATTTAACTCTAGTTTGCTTACCATGTTGACATTGCTTGCAGACAGAACTTGAAAGATTCTTTATGACAGGTAAATCTCTTATTGCTTCTTTTTTATTCAACTGAATTAGATTTTCAAAGTTAATGTATCTAAGTCTTTTGTGCCATAACCAGATTTCATCTTCACTCCTAAGATAACATTTTTCTTTTTCTTCATCTAGTATGTAAATGTTGCTTGAAGTTCTTGTGGTTGTTCGAACTAGTTTATTTGGTTTTATATCCCTAATTTGACATTATTTTGAATCAAAAATCATAAAATGACCTTTATCACAAGTTTGAATTACACTTAATAAGTTATGTTCCATTTCCTCAACCAATAAGACATTTCCAGCTATGATTTTCCTGTTGTTTAAACATACAGTTCCTCTTCCAACTATCCTAGCTAATTGATCATTTCCAAAGGTGAATGTACCTTCTTTTCCTTCATCTAGTTCAACAAAGATTTGTTTTCTACCCATCATATGATTTGAACATCCACTATCCACAACCCATTTTACTTTATGTTCTGCTTGTAGAGCTATAGTGCATTTTTCAGTATTAAGATTTTCACTTTTCTTTTTCCAATATTTGGTTTTCAGATCTATGTACATAGGTTCATTAAATTTTTGAAAACTCATAGGACAATTTCTTGACACATGCCCAAAGTTGTTACACTTACAACATTCAGTCTCATATCTTAAAGTGTCAAATCTATTGTAAGAGTAGTTTATATTGTTTTGACTAGTTTTACTATGTCCTCTTCCATATTCAAAATTAGACCTTTCATGACTATTATGTGCATTTATCTTTCTTGAAAAACTATTGCAAAATGCAGCCTTATGTCTTTGCACTATTGAAGCCTGATTCTCTTCTTGCCTGTCTGATTCCATCTTTTTTCTAGTAATTTTCTCACGATTATCCTATGTACCTTCTTTCTCAACACTTGAACTAGAACATCCATTAGTTACTGCAGATTTATAACCAATTCCAGTCTTATCATATGTTGATCTTTGGCTATAGATAATTTGATCCAACACTTGAGAACTATGATTCATGTGTTGATCTTTGGCTATAGATAATTTGATCCAACACTTGAGAACTATGATTCATGTTATTTTCTTGTACTTTCTTTCTTAATAAAACTACTTCAAATTTTAAACCTTCATTTTCCTTTTCCTTTTCTATAAGTATATTATTTAGAGCTTCTTTAGTCACTCTAGCCTCTTCTATTTTGAGTTTTAAGTCAACTAACATGATCTTAGTGTTTTCAATTAAATTGTTTGACTTCTGTAATTCTTGATCTAAATTCTCAATTTCTCTTTTGAATTGTTTGCATTCTCTTCTTACTTTCTTTAGTTCAGACAAAGCACTTACAAGTGTATCTTCCAATTCAACTTCACCTTCTTCTTCTTCAATAAGTTTATCATTCTGATTTTCCATAGCCATAAAAAGTTTTATATCTGAAATTTCATCACTTTCATCTATATCTGAGGACTCACTATTATTTTTGATGAATAGACTTTTTTTTTTATAAGAATTTCTTTGAAATGGCTTCTTATACATTTTCTTATATTCTTTGGTTTTAATGTTACTTTCTCCTTCTCCATCAGAATGTTTATTGAAAGAACACTTAGAGGCAAAATGCCCTATTCTACCACAATTAAAGTACTTGAGAGGAAGTTTACCTTTGTACTTGCTAGTACCTCTTTTTAGATTTTTGACAAAGTTAGCTTCTTCCATGTCTTCCTCTGAATCCTCATGATTACTGGTTTCTATTTCAACCTTTTTCTGGTCCTTCTTTGTTGCCTTGAACGCTGCTTCCTTATTTGAAGGATTCTCATTAGATGTCCTCATCTCATATATTGTTAGTATTCCTTGCAACTCATCCATTAGTAAAGTAGAAATATCAGTTATTTCTTCTAAAGAAGATATTTTGGGATCAAATCTTGCTGGTAAAGATCTAAGCACTTTTTGCACAATAATACCATTTCCAACTATTTCTCCTAAACCTCTCATAGTATTGACCACTTCATCAATACATAAGAAATAGGTGGCTATATCTTTAGATTCTTCCATCTTTAAACTTTCAAATTGAATTCTATATGATTGTAATTTAGCATTCTTTACCTTAGTATCTCCTTCATATACCTTCTCCAGTTTGTCCCATAACTCTTTTGTCGACTCACAATGCATTACCTTAACAAATTCTGAACCTACCAATCCTCCAAGTATTGCATACATAGCTTTGGAATTACTCTCATAGAGTTTCTTCCTTGCAACATCTGTTGGAACTGTTGTTGGAGCCCTATATTCATTCAACACAGCTTGCCAAACATCTACTCCTTGAGACTGCAAAAACAACTTCATCCTGATACTCCAAAAAGAATAATTATGTCCATCAAACAAAGGTAATCCATGTTTAGTAAAATCATATATCTTATCCATTATGATTGATAAAAATTTCCATTGGTTAAACTGAGTTCTTGAAGCAACCGGCTCTGATACCAATTGTTAACTGACTCTGATACCAATTATTGAACAGGATAAGACAACTAAG
>JZKD02S1792947.1:193747-230861 GCA_000966675.3 Picea glauca | reverse complement strand
TATTTCTTCTTTTGCAATATTTTTAATAATAATTAATTATTAAACTTATAAATCACAACAATTGATCAACAAGAATGTACTGAAACCATAAATAAAATATAATTACAAAAAGTACAAGTTACAATGTGTAGGAGAAACCAATTTCTCTTCTTTTGATCACCAACTCAAGGACACATCAATTCCATGTTTAGACCACCAACTCTAGAAAGAAACCACTCCTTGTTTTCAAGCATCAACTTGAGGAAGCACCAACTCCCTTGTTTTCAAGCACCAACTTGAGGAAGCACCAACTCCCTTGTTTCAGGCTTCAACCTTTAGAGGACTCCAATCCTCCCTTTCTCCTCCCTTCCACCCTCACTTCATGTGTATGTTTTAGGTTTCATATACTTCCTTGGACTTTGCTTCTATTTTTGATCTTCTGAATTATACCACAGAGACAATGTCCTTCCATTATACCTTTCTGTTTATATAATATTCCAACAGGTATGAATTTGAAACATTGTGTCTCTTTGTATGAACCAATGCACCTCTTCATTTCATTTAATAATAATTCTAACATTTTGTCATTAAAATTTTTTGTCATTAATTCAAAAGACTTCAAATCCGTTGTAAGTTGTTCATCATTAATGGAATATCTGGGTGCTAATTGTTTTTTACTGTTGTTGTAACAATTCCTTGAACAAACCATGATCCTGAGGTTTTAATTATATTTAATCATATTTTTAACCTTTATGAGTCGATCTAAGTTATGGATTGAGTCTTCCTATTTTGGTCTCACACTTCCATATTGATCCAACAATCTACGATCAATCTTCGTTGTCCATTGTTGATTAATAGAATTTATGATTTCATTGTATGTCAACCACAACCATCCAACAATTATTCCTCTACGGTTACTCTATGCATATTGTATTTGTTGGATCATTGAAGATCAATATGTTTGATCCGTAAACAGAAGGCTTATATCCTATCCGTCTCACCAACATGGAATTCTTTGTTTAAAATAATTATAACTCTGGTTGTTTATATGACGGGAAATTCTTGACCACTCAAGCCACATGTCGAGTTGGAAAATAAAATAGAGTCGACCACCCATAAGTCGAAATGGGAAAAATGAGTCAGCCAAAATGAAATTCGGTTTCGAGGAAAAATAAGTCGACTAAAGTCAAGTCAGAAAATCAAATAGTGTCGACCACCTGGAATTCGTAATGGGAAAAATGCATCGGACAAAATGCAAGTCAGTTTCGAGGAAAAACAAGTCGACCAATGTCGATTCGAAAAATAAAATAGAGTCAACCATCTAGAAGTATAAATGGGAAAATAGAGTCGGCCAAAATGAAAGTTGGTTCGAGGAAAATTAAGTGGACTTAAGTTGAGTCGACCAAGAGTCAAGAAATGCAAGTCGGAGTCGAAGGCAATGCAAGTCAAAGTTATCCAATTCGAAGTCAGAGGAAATGCAGGTCAAAGTTATCTAAGTCAAATTCGAAGGCAATGCATGTCGAAGTTATCCAAGTTGAAGTCGAAGGCAATGTAAGTCAAAGTTATCCAATTCGAAATTGAAGGCAATGTAAGTCGAATTTTATCCAAGTTGAAGATCAAGGAGTCTAATGGAGACTCTCATACCAGACCCTTTTACACATTTTATTGAGCACCGGATTTTGATCTTTCCCCTTTGCATTTAATATAGGACAAATTTAGTATCCATAAGTAAGCATTGTTTAGACACTGCATGCGTTTGACAATATCATATGAATTTTTTTTATGATGATGACCATAATATTGACCTCTTTGCATCAATGCCAATACCAAGATCACATACCCTCTTTGACATCAATTCCAACACCATGACATCATATCCAACAAAAACAACTCACAATCCATAATGGGTATACATGGGTACAAAACCCAAATAACACACTTATCAAAATAACCAAAGTCAACAAAAGCCTCTATTGGTTGTATAAACTAGAGCAAGAAACTTGTATATATTTCTTAAACTCAATCAAAATACATTAAGGTCATGGGTTTAAAACCCAATCTAGACTCAATATAAATAAATAATTTAAATGTTGGTCATAGAGCTTATGCACAATTGTAAGATTACCCACTTCATAATAAACCCTAGCTTGATGCATATCCATATACCCACATAAGTTCAAACAGTACTCAAACAATGAATGATCCATATCTAATATAGCCAACATGGATTGAAACCACATTTTACTCAACAAAGTAAAGGATTTTTGAAAACTAGCATATCAAACAATAGATAGATTGTACAAGAATTAGAACCCAGGTCACACTTGTAACTTCTACCAAATGAGTTCAATTCATTTTATATTGAGATCCATAATTGATAAATTTTCAGGGAAATGGAAAGTGAAATAGTGTATATAGAGAGGAAGAAATTCAACATAGGGTAAAACCAACTCCTTTTCTTATACAAACATAAACGCTTGAATAATATTTCCATGTAAGAGTGAAAAGAAGGGAGAAGGAGACACACACTCAATATCAGTCAAGAACTAGTGCTATTACTAATCCATTGCTTTGAAAAACACATAGATGTTCAACAAAATGACGAGTACATACCTTGCCTCAAATATTTTTTACACCAGTGTTCGACTGAGACAGTTGTTGCAACTACCATGAGCAGGGTTTCCAATCCAAGCTCAATCTTTGCTTCTCCACAGCCTCAACAAAATGAAATGACCAAAATCCAAGGAAAAATGAGGTAGTAAATTGTGGGGCTATGGGAGTAAATTACCACATCCTTGCAAATTCAATGCATGGCCAACCCATCATGTCGCCATTCAAAACCAACTCTAATATGCACATGCCAACTCAACACCTCATATAATTTGCACAACCTTTAAACATATATACCATATAACTCATGTCAAGTACACCAATCACAAGTTTGATACCATTTTTCATGTCAGCTCAAATAACCATGCACTACATCAACCTTAAATGAATTTTACTCATTTCCATCAACCTTGTCACTTCACTATCATAGCTTATCAAGTCGACATGTATACTCATGTGAATAGGCTAGGGATTATTTTGTTTTCATATATCCAATCATATGCCTTATATTATGTGCTATGTAAGGCTCAATATTATGACATTTAAAATCAATGCATCCTCTAATATGTCATATTATATCCATTAAGACATGTCAAAGTCGATACTTCTTGTACGTTCGATACCTTTATAATGTTAAACACATACTATTGTATTTGTTTATAACCAAATTTTCTTTATGTATTATCATATAAAAGGCATATCAATGCCACATACCACATAAGCTATCAAATAAACTTAATACACTTTGAAGGTCATAGATTTAAAAGTAACTTTGGTTTTCAATGTGGATATAATCATAAACATAGCATATTCTTTGCAATTTTCGTAGGGGCCATGCTTAATACTATCATGATGATGAGTAATAAGAAAAATTACATTATTGATAATAAGCCTTTTTCATCATCTAAACATGTCAAGTACCATAAGAAATGTGGATCAACATAGCATAACTTTGAAGCTTCATAACTAAAATTATAATACCATTGATATGAAGATATGCAAATTTGTTGAGGGAAAATGTTTGAAAATAAACATTTATATGTTTTCTTTTAGGGAACCCTATCTATTAATATTATATCATAAATATATAGATAGGCCTTGCAATCATTTTCAACCTTTTAATAATAGGTGACGATATTTTGAGTCAACATACTCCTCTACTCCTGTACATTTATATGGATGGTATCCAGATAAGTACATCTATGTATACTAGTGTGACTAACCTGGGGGGATTCGAACAAGACATTTGTTGGCACAGAACTAGCCAAATGACTAAAAACATTGGCAACAATTAGTTGAGATAACCCTCTGGGCTACAACATCAACTAGAAATGCAATGCCAAGGAAAGGATTAATGGATGATGGAAATCTTGTCTTGGTATTGAGAAAAACCATAAAGTAGAAAAAATTTGGTTCATGTTATTCCAATTGTATTATAGGGATGTGAAGTTTGGGTTTGTATTAGTTCTATAGAAACCTATCATTTTATAATTTATAATCATAAAATTAAGATAAATACACCCTATCTAATCCTCCTCATGAGGGTAAGGATTCCACTCATTGAGAGTAAGATTCTGATTACATATCTAGTGTACAAGCATAAGATAATTAACATCAAAGATAAGAGTCTTGCTACTAGTATTCCAAATTCTAGTAAAAGTCACTTTAGACTTAAGAGAGGGTGGAATAAAGATGTTTATTCTTGGTTAAACCAATTGAGGATAAAAGAAGAGGCCACTATACAAAATATCGATAACATTAAAAACATAATCAAAAATGAATTTAAAGAGAAATTATGGTGCAAAAATTAAATAGAGAATAAGAGAAAGTTAGGGTACTATAAAGATATCATTATTTCAGTTTAGAATATCAAAAGTATGTTTCTAGTGTAGATAGCTTAATAAGGAAAATTAACATTGCTAAAATAAAAATGAACTCTCATAAGGATCATAATGACACTGGGTGTTGGGACCTTAAACACCATGGGAAGAAATAATATGTAATGTTTGTGATACTAAGAAAGTGGAATATGATAAACACTTTCTCTTAGAATACCCTACCTATGTAAACATTATGTCTCAATTTTACAATATTTGTAACACTACTTAAATTCAAAATTTCTTAACTCATGAAAATCAAAAAAAGTTATAAAATTTTCTCTCCAATGTTTTTTATCATAAAAAATGTCAAAACAAATTAATCAATTCCTTATCAATTTTCTTAAGGTATGTTAGGATCAAAGTTGGTCTTAGTGGATGGTAATTGTCATCACTAAAAGTGTTTGATTTTTTTTTGAAGTTGGTAAGAATGTCAAATATTTTCTATTGTTTTACTTTAGTTATCATTAATTTCATCATACTAGCATTTAATATAAGTGTATTTAAAATATGTGAATAACATATTGTACTAGAAATATCAACTATGACCATATTTGTTTTTTTTTGTTTGCTACTTTTTCCATGATTTGCAGGACTAGCCTATGGTCTAAGAAACCATGACCCAGGGGCATCTAATCCATCAAAATCACCTAGGGGATCACACTTGGCCTGGGCCACACCAACCCTTAACATGGCTATATTTCAGGTGTCTCCTCTTAGCTACCACGAAGTTTCAAACCTAAGTCGCCTTACAGAACTAGGCCCCTTGAAACCAATCACGTTTGCGAGATTTGACATTATGACCATATTTGTTACTTCTAAAAGGTGTGAATAAAAAATTAATGTGATTTCTATTTTTATAGTTATCAAAAGAATATTAAACTCCATTTGTGTAAAAGTCTATAATATCTTTTACAATTAATTTAATAAAAAAATAACTATAAATTTAATAAGTATCGATTTGCAATAATATTAATACTAAAATCTAATATTTATGTGACTTACTTATATTTAAGTATAGATTTATAAAAAAATTAATATTTACTATTCAATTAAAAACTTGTGAATTAATAATATCACACATTTTGAACCCAATTTTTGCACTCTTGAAATCCAATACATATACTTTTAAAATCTAAATTTTCATTTTTGAAAACAATTTTTTCACTTCTATAATTTGATATTCACACTTTAGAATCCACTTTCACACTTTTTGACATTGATATTCACACTTTGGAAGCACCT
The DNA here is from genome assembly GCA_000966675.3 of Picea glauca. Lineage (NCBI taxonomy): Eukaryota > Viridiplantae > Streptophyta > Pinopsida > Pinales > Pinaceae > Picea > Picea glauca. Next base: position 225,150 of record JZKD02S1792947.1, on the reverse strand, counting down.
ATTTTGACTTACTTCAAAGGAGCTTGGATTGAAGTTAATACAAATTTATTTTGAAGGTTCATAATTATTATCCAAAGATATGACATAGATATGACATAAATAAAGAGAAATGTCCAATACATATCAACAATGAACTCCTATCAAAGATGACCTTGGATTGATAGATTCATTTATATTTCGACAATATTGTTCAATGCTTCAATGATAATTCCATCTTGTTTTTTCAACTACTTTAAAAATAGATAATCTCAAAAGGGTAACTTTTTTTCAACGAAAAAAATACGCTTTATATTCAAAAGAGTATAAGATTGTACAAAGCACGATATGCGGAGGTATGACCATACAAGGAAATACAAAGAAGGCTTAATTGCATGACATATTAACAGTCCATACAAGATCTTTTGGAGGCAAGCCAGCTGTGTCCGATGTCTGTCCCATGTAATCAGCAGCCTAAAAACAGATAGCTCAATCAAAGATTTATCATTGAAGTAAGTCCTTCATTGCCATCTTCCCACCTAGTATAGCGAATGTGACCCGGAGGCAAGTGTAAGGCTTTTTTGGAGAGTATGTCTGCCTCTTGGTTTTGTTCTCTGTAAATATGAGAGAAGGTGAGATTTTTTATAAGTTTGGTTGCAGCACGAGTTCTCTCCTTCCAGCATTCAAGGTCAGCAACCTGGAAATCTGCTCGCCCGATCAACCAATCGATGGTGATTTTGGAGTCGCCAAGAAGTAGAAGCTCGTTGACATGAAGACGGCTAGCCAGGATAAGAGACGCCCACGCTCCTAGAAGCTTCGCCTTCATGTTAGAACCAATTCCACAATTAAGTGTCCACCGGAAACAAGTATGTGAATTTAGGACAAGTTTCCCTCCCGCCCCACAGAGAGAGCCTCTTTACTGCGCCGCTCCGTCAAACCAGGCCACAATTCTATCCAGGGGAACTGTAAAGGTAGGCCTGTTGTGTGAAGTAAAAGGAGTCTGCAGTCTGTTGGAAGTCAGCTCAGCGATGATGTAATTCGCAACTCTATGCACTGATGGTGGTTTGTCTTCGAAAATGGCCTCATTCCTTGTCTTCCATACCTGCCAGCAGAGTGAAATAGGCAGCAGTGTAGGGTTCGTGGAAACCTTTAACCAATTCTGGAAGCAAGAGGTGACGTTTGTACCATCCCAAAGAGAACCGGGCGAAATTGCAGGTGTGACGAGCTGCCACACCGCTCTGATGAATATGCAGGTAATAAAAACATGTGAAACAGATTCGTTTTGTGATTTGCAAAGGATGCAAACGCCGGGACCCACCCAGCCCCTGGATTGAAGATTAGACCACATCAAAAGCTTGTTTTTAAACATGAGCCAAGCAAAAAGTTTTATTTTTAGTGTGCAGTCGCCTTTCCAAATTTTAAGACACCAACGATCCGCTGTGTTGTTCCAGCATTTGTTTGCTAAAGCGCTGTATACGTTTTTTGCAGTAAGGAGGCCGGATCGGTCCCCTCCCGTCCAAAATAAGGTGTCAGAGCGTTCCTGTAGACAGATGCCGGCTTCGGTCAATAGGCGAGTGTAACCATCCCATTCATTTGCAAGATCCGGTTCCAGATTTAGATCCACGCTGCTGAGCCAGGAATTTCCCAAATGGCCATCACTGTTCGAAGATACCTGATAGAGAAAATAAATGCTATTTTTATGTAGCTGCAACAGCAAATTCGTGGAGAGGAAGGCGCGACCTCCCAAGCCCAGCAAGGCGTCTCTGCCTATCTCAATTGATAATCCATTACCTGGGTTCCAAGATATCCAATGGAGGATGATGGGCAGAGAAAAAAGAAGATGTTTCCAGGTATGAGAGGCGGTGGAAGAGCTCACCGAAGCCGATCTAATCCATAAGTGAACTGGTAAATGAGGATAATACTTTTCCTTTATTACCCTGTTCCAGATTCCTGGCTTCATTAAAATTCGCCAGAGAGTGTTGGCTGAAAGCGCCCTGTGGAAGAAGGGAAGGTGCCGGAGGCCCCAACCGCCCATAGACTTCGGCTTGGATAGTTCCTCCCACTTGCAAAGATGATATCCAGAAGATTTTTTGCTGCCATACCAAAGAAATGAGAAGATGAGTTGACGGAGGGATCTAAGAACGGTGGCTGGGATGTGTGCCAATGCCATCCAGTAGACCGGGAGACTTTCTAAAACAGCTTTGATGAGAATAAGCCTTCCTCCCAATGAGAGCAGTTTGTTGCACCAAAAACGGATTCTTCTTTCGAATTTATCAACAAGCCAGATCCAATCTCTGCTGGAATACCTGGAGGATTTGATGAAGAAGCCTAGATAGGAAAATCCCTCTTTTAGCTCAGCTGATGCAAAACCAAACAACTCTTTTACTGCCGAGATAAGTGGCTCCTGTACGTTGTGAGTAATGAAGACAGATTTTTGATTGTTTGTCTCCAGTCCAGTGGCAGCGCAGAAGGTACATAGGAGCGAGTGTATAGTTGTCCATTCTGTAATGTTGGTTGAGGTCAATATTAGGACATCATCAGCAAAGAGTAAGTGTAGGATGTGAGTCAGTCCCGAAATTTTAATACCAGATAAGTGGCCCTCCGCTTGGTTGGTTTTGAGCAAGATACTCAGCCCTTCTAGAATCAAAATAAAAAGGAGAGGTGAAAGAGGGCAACCTTGGCGTAGCCCTCTCTCACTTCGAAATTTTTTTGTGGCTTTTCCATTAATCAGGACAGCAAGAGTTGCCGAGGAGATGCAGCCTAGTATCCAATTGGTAAAAACAAGGCCAAAGCCACACCGGAGAAGAACAAGATGCAGAAAGTTCCAATTGACGCAGTCGAAAGCCTGTTTGAGATCCATCTTGAGAAGGATGGCTTGTTGTTTCTTTGATTTAATGCTGTGGACACATTCCTGGGTTACCCCGACAGCATCAAGAATCTGTCTACCTTTAAGGAAACCGAGCTGTTCCTCGGAGAGAGTCCTGGACAAGCATAGGGCGAATTCTATTAGTTATGATCTTGGAGATAATTTTATAACAAAGATTGCAGAGAGATATGGGACGAAAGTCAGTGAAACTTCTAGGAAGATTAGATTTCGGAATCAAGACTAAGAGGGTGCTGTTTAGCTGAGGATTGATCACGCCTCTGGTTCTAGCGTCCTCCACAACGTCCAGAAGTTCCTGACCCAATATATCGAAAAAATGGAGGTAGAATTCGACTGACCACCCGTCAGGTCCCGGGCTTTTTTATTTTTTGAAGCCTTTGAGGACTGCCAGAACTTCCTCCAGTGTGCAGGTGGAATCTAGGGCTAGAGCCTCCTCGTTTGTCACCAAGGTTGGAAATCGATTTGCTAGTGCAATCTGTGTAGTGAGATTTGGGGCAGATGTAACCTGGAAGAGGGTTTTATAGTGTTTGACAGCAGTAGTTTTTATGTCCTCCTGTGTATGAAGAGTTGTTCCGTCCTCCACTTCTATATCCCAAATATGCTTTTTTGCACGACGGGCGCTGGCAAATCGATGAAAATATCGGGAATTTTTATCACCACCAGCGAGCCAGAGCATTCTGCTCTTTAGTCTCCATCTTTCCTCATCTTCTCGGAGGAAAGATAACCTGGCTAACTCCAGCTCACGAATTCTGAAATGGTAATCTTTGTTGGAAATGTCTTGAATCTGTAGGTGGTGAAGTTCAGCAAGCTCCTTTTCGATTCTGGAGATGTCGGCCTGTTCAGTTTTTCTTTTTTCTTTTAGCCAAATGGTCGAAAGTTGCTTCAAGTTTGTAAGTTTGTTAATCAAGTTGCCTTGGGGATCTCCCGGCAGAGATCTAGTGTTATCTGTCCAAGTCGTTCTGACCAAAGAATTGTAGGAGTCTTCCTTCAGCCAAAGTGGATTGAAAATGAAAGTTTGCCTCGCCCCAAATCTTCCCTGTCCAATTTGTAAACAAATGGCGGCATGATCTGATATATAAGGGAGGTTTACCCACGCCCGGTAGGAACGAGAGGAAGAAAGCACCTCTGCACTTGTAATGTGCCTAATCATATAACTTAATTTAAGATATATTAATAAAATATCCATTATATAAATAAGTTATGTGTCACTCATCCCATATCATTTTTATATTACTAAATATTTATTTATTTTTATATGGATTTATGGGTTATGTTACTAAATATTTATTTATTTTTATATGGATTTATGGGTTATGTCTTTCATGATAATTTGTTAAAAGAATTATCAAGTTCACTTCATTGGATGTGTTCGCTATATCATTGCAAACCATAATGTGAAAATTTTAGTAAATTTCTTGCATAAGAGTGTCACACTACTTACTCACATTCTTCAATGAGTTTGTAAGTGATTAATCTTTTGACATTTCTATAAGGAATTTGCACTCAATAATATGGTTTTGTTGTTAGTGATTATAACTGAAGAATTTATTAACCAACGTCACATATTTTTGTACTCAATAATATGGTTTTGTTGTTAGTGGTCACAACTGAAGAATTCACTAACTAACTTCACCAATTTTTGTTGCAACATTTTTACATACAAATTTAGTGGCCTTGATTTTTTTAAATAACATGAATATGTTATTTTTGGTTGTTCTCACTCAACTACAATATAGATTAAGGGAAAAATATAGCACACTATAGTTAATAGTTAGTTGTTTTTTTTGCCAAAAAAAACTATTTAGAAATTGTCAATATATTTATTATTAAATTCATATTTTCAAATTACTTCTTATAAAACACAATCACTAACCACTAACATAACTATTATTAAAAACATATATAAATAAGTAACTAAATAACTTAATTGATTTTAACATAACTATTATTAAAAACATATATAAATGAGTAACTAAATAACTTAATTGATTATTTACTTGGTTCTTAGTATGGAAAAAGGCTAACATGGTTGTTGATTGTGATATAATATAACATGGTAAACTAAGGTAAAAACAAATCCCACATAAATCATGAAACATGTCATCAGATTGTGATATAATATAACATGGTTAAACTAAGGTAAAAACAAATCCCACATAAATCATGAAACATGTCATCAAACTCAAGAGTTTTCATAGTCATAACAAGAATAATATAGAGAAGCTCAAGTTCTATTTGATGGCAAATGGTATTGCGAATAAATAACTTTTAGCCCTTCTATTTGATGGCAAATGGTATTGCGAACAAATAACTTTTAGCCCTTCTAGTCATTCAAACATTGGATGTGCTTGGTGTATAGCTGTGTGGGACCTTTAGTCTTGGTTACATATGGGTATGACATTGTTTCACTCACATTCTTCAATGGGTTTTGGCAAATGGTATTGCGAACAAATAACTTTTAGCCCTTCTAGTCATTCAAACATTGGATGTGCTTGGTGTATAGCTGTGTGGGACCTTTAGTCTTGGTTGCATATGGGTATGACATTGTTTCACTCACATTCTTCAATGGGTTTTCATGTGCTCAAATTTATTATGTCCTTACAAGTTTTTTGAAATCGAAAATATGGTTTTGTTGTTAATGAACAACTTCGTAATGCCACACTTGAGAGAGTCATTAACATGCCTCACCCATTTTTGTTACAACCTTTTACATGGTAGTTTTAATGGATTCTTTTTTTTCAATTAAGACAAATTTATTGTTCTAAGTTGTTCTCACTCGACTACAATAACACCAAAAAAAATTATAGATATATAAAAAAGTGCATGAATGTTTTTGTTTTGTAAAAATAAATCTACATAACAACTTTTTCAAGGTAATATATATATATATATATATATATATATATATATATATATATTGGTTGCAAAACATAATAACTAACCAGTAACATGATTATTACTACATCTTAGATATAAATTGAGTTACATTTTATAAAAATATTACATCTTAAATATAAATTAAATGAGTTACATTTTATAAAAAATATTACATCTTAAATATAAATTAAGTGAGTTACATTTTATAAAAATACTACATCTTAGATATAAATTAAGTGAGTTACTCTTTATAAAAATATAAGAGATTTAAGTGCATTGCTTTGTATGATTGTTTTGAAAAGAAGGACAAAATGTTATGTTAATAGTGTTGTAGATACAACCTCAATAATAACAAGTCTATAAATATGGAAATTACTTGAAAAAAATGAGTTCATAAACACTCATTTCACTAACAACATATTATCATCAACAACATTAATGACAACATAAAGTTGCATCATCAACAAATTGTCACCAAATGAAAAGATAAATAAATTAAGTTATTAATAAAGATATCAATTGTTATTTAATTCACATTTATTAAAAGTCCATTACATTGACAATGTAATATGCAACCAAGTGATTTCATCCATAATGCAAACACATTTGGTGATTGTGATCAATGATATTAGGAGTAGACAATTGTTGTAGCAACTTATAGTCTTTTAAATTTAACTCATCCTTTGATATTAGCTTATTGAAACCTCCACAAAATACAAAATTATGCAAGAGTGAAAGTTCAATTCTTAAACCTGTTAATTTCATTGACCATATTGGAATATTCACAAGTAATTCACAAAAATTAAATGAAAGATCTTCCACCAACTTGAGATGACTACAAAACTCTTTTGATAAATATCTTAAGGAGGAACAATTTGCCATGACCATTAACATCAATAAAGAGTTTGACAATTAAAAATTAGGCAAAATACTTAATAGACATGAACCTTCAAATTTTAATCTAAATAAATATGATAGATTTACAATATTAAGAGGCAAGTGGTTAAGAATTTCACATTACACTAAGTTTGGGAAAGCTTGGATGCTCTTTCAATTCTACATACCCCAAATCAAGCTCTTTAAGAGATGTCAATACATGGGAAGTGACCCTAGTAGTCGTCATGTGAGTTTTTACATGATTTATCAATATACATTTTGGTATAATAAGAAATAATTAGGGTAGAAAAGTTTAAACTTGTAGGGGAGAACAATTTTTTAATTATCGATACAATTTTTGTGAAAACATATTTTCATTAAACTAGTGGCTATTATTAATTATAAATCAATTTATTGCTAAAGGGAATATGTGGTAAATTCTTAAAACATGGGTAATTTTTATAAGTCGACAAAGACATGTAATGTAGATAATTTTTCTAGCAACCTTTTCAATGTTCTACAAAAATGTATATCAAGATATTTCAAAGATCCTAATTTGGAAGTTCTTGTGGGATTACAATTGATTCTAAGCTTATATTATTAACCCAATCTTTTAGTTAATAATCTAAGATCCTCATCTAAAAGATTCTTCAATCTCTTAAACTCACCCAATCTAAATGTACTTAAACCTATAAGCCTCCCAAAAACATTCTCATGGGGTTAATAATCTAGGCTCATCAAGAAGATTCTTGAAACTCTTAAAGTCACCCAATTTGAGTGTCCTTCAACCTTTTTGGCCTCCCAAAACCACTTTCATCTACAAATCCACAAACTCAATTTGAATGTCCTTGAACCTACTAGCATCCTAAAACCACTTTTATCCCCAAATCCACAATCATATTGATACCATACAAAATTCAACACTTTTATTTTTGAGGACATTGCATGTCGATAGGATATAATCAATAGAAAACCTAATAAGCAATATGATTTCTACTCGTTTTCAAAAATTAAATCCCATTAAGAGTTCATAAATGCTTTATGCCTTGAGTTTATTAACTATAGAGTATGAACAAGTTCCAAAGATGTGGATATATTGTCTCGGCCATATTCTTTTTATGGCTCCCACATCCACAAAAAATGTTGTTAGAGCAATACATAAGATGTACAAGTGTTAAATCTTCATATATTTCCATATGATCTTGTTTCCTTCAAACATCTTACTCAAGTTACATGTGTTTGTGAATTATTTTATCTATTATGGATGGATAAAATAATATAATGTAAGGATATATTTATGATGTTGATGACTATTATTGTTTATTTTCTCTATTATAGATGAATAAAATAATATAATGTAAGGATATATTTATGATGTTGATGAAGATTATTGTTTATATATAATCTTTGTATTTGTGAATTATTTTCTCTACTATGAATGAATAAAATAGTATAATGTAAAAATATATTTATAATGTTGATAATGATTATTGTTTATATATATATATATATAATATTGAAAAAAAAATATTTTAATTTTTTTTTAAATTAACAATTTATGAAAATCAATACTATTATAAATATTATAAAATTAAAACATAATATACTTAAATAAAATAATCTTATATTTAAATGATAAAATAATAATAATTCTTTCTTTTGCTTAAAAAAAACCTATCATGAAAAATTAACCAACAACCATATGAAAACTTTATAAGACATTTGAGGAAAAACATATAAGAGACCACTTTAACCAACCTATCATAAATAATTAACCAACAACCATATAAAAACTTTATAAGACATTTAAGGAAAAGCATATAAGAGACCACTTTAACCTTGTAACATGATTTTCAAATCACTTTGACTAAAGGGTAAATCTTCTCTTTATTATTCCTGGCCTTTTATGCTAGGAATATAGTAATTAGATTGCCATATTTTCTATTACTACGCATGTAAATCCAAGCATACATTAACTATATATGAAAAATTTATATCATCTGAATATATAAAAAGTTCATATATACCAATCATATTTTTTATATTATTTGGCCTCATTTTGAGGTGATTTTCATTACTCGTGTCATTTCTTGTATTTGAATTTACAAAACATAGAAAACGCATAACCTCTTAATGATGCATACAAATAAGTCAAGCAATGCTACACATTGTTTTAATATTAGTAGGCATATTCAATTAGCTATGCTACACAATTTAATTTGCAACCTGCTGACAAGTTGTTACAATTTCTCCATGCATAACCATGTTCCATGTATTCTTGGCACCGTATTGGATTGCATTTGTATGTATGGCACTCAACATGTGAAGAAAACTTGTATGTATGGCACTCAACATGTGAAGAAAACTAGCCATTCTCCACATATGCCTAGCTATGCTACGTGTATACCTAACACCGTCTTCAGAGGTATGCTCAAGATATGATGTTCATTTCTTGAATATTTGATGCTTATTCTAACTTGAAAGAATGAATGTAGTGTTGGTTGAGATCTCTTAACCCTTGCAAGAAATATGTTCAAGATACCATGTTCATTTTGTTAGAAGAGTAAATGTAGTGCTTGTTGGGAGCTCTCGACCCTTGTAAGAGATATTCTCAAGATATGATGTTCATTTTTGGAATCTTTGATTCTTCTTCCTACAAGGAGGGATGAATGTATAAATGTAGTGCTTAATAAGATCTCTTAACTTTTGCAGGAATGTATAAATGTAGTGCTCAATGGTACATCCACTCTTAACCATTTTCATAAGGATATGAATTACTATTCTCATTATAAGAGGTAAGCCTTGCTACATGTATTGTGCATCTTGCTTTTCCTCAGATTTCTACAACACAATAGCCAAGACAAAAGAAATGATTTGATACTTTCAATTATGATAACATCAAGGTATTTCCCTAAGGAGAAATTACTTGAATTCTCTTTGGTTAAGTTTTTGCTACTGGCAGTACTAGTTCTGTTTTCTTATTTGTTGTTAGGGAATCTTTCCAACTGTCTTTACAGTGGGGAACTTCACAACCTGATCTATGACCCTGATGGTTCGAGCTTCAAATTTAGCTCCTACGTTGTTCTACTAGCGATGTAGTTGCAGGTGGCTCCTGCGTCTACTTGAAAGCCAAAGCCTTCTCCAAGAAATCCTTATCTGATGCGACAAGTCTCCCACCAATCTGTGCACAGGAAGCCAGTAGTAGTGATCTCATCTACTACCTTGGAACCAATAACTACTCATGGATCCTCAAGTGGGATTACGAGACGACAATGAAATGAGAAACCTGTACACTCCAAAGGATGTGGAGTGTAAGATGGTTCATTTTTTCTCCTAGCACTTTACTTGAGTAAGAAGCCCAATTCTGGGAAGATGACAGAAGAATAAGCTGGACCGAACGACGAGTGCACAGTGACTACGACATCGAAGAATGGTTAACTCCAACAGAAATTGGGGGACAAGATGATTGGATCAAACCTCCAACGCAACTCTCATTAGAGTCCCTCACGACAAGTTTCACCCCCGTAACCAGGGTTGGGTACGATGGTCTAATGACCGACAAGAATCTAGCATCTCGACCAAAAGGTCGGAGTCATCTAGGGCCTACTCAAGACGAAGAAGGATGCCACCAGACTGCCATCAAAGCACCAGCAAGCAAGGACTATTATGAGCTAATGAATGTCGGGTTAAAGAATTACTATATAGAGCATCACTTCTATTATCATAGTTTGCATGCCTTGGAATTAAAGAATTATGATACAGAGCATCCCTTCTATCTACTTATCATGATATGTCATGGGCCTTTTTTCAGTATGAAAATAATGGTTCAAAGAATATGTTGTAATTACTTTGAAGGATGTATAATTTCTTTGAGTAGAGTTATCTCATCGATGATATATTTTACTCTACTATGTTAACCTCCATTTTATTGTACATATGTGTCCTAGAGAATATGTGATTTCCTCACCAAAATTAGTGTAAACAAGGTCTCTCACTATATTTGACATATTTTAAAGAAACCAAGAAAGAATCAAAATAATTATCTACTATCATGGAACAAGGTGGATCCTATTATTTTACAAACATCACTTAAATTTTCTCCATATTGTGGCCATTCAACAACCTTGTTACTTTCTTGAAGGTGTCATTACACAATTCTCTCAATATGCAGTAAGACTATTCTAAACTCTTGCAATGCATATTAAGATAACATGTATTGAAGATAATAAGAAAGGATGCTCCTAACCAAATTTAGAGGTCTCATTCTCTTTCGTGGCACTTCCACTATTAGCTTGCTATGCAGCTTTATTGGAAACAACAAATCCCCTTGGCCTGACATTTTTCAAGAACTGATTTCCAACAATAGACCACCCTAGCCTAAATTTTTTCAAGAATTAGTTTCCAACAATAGATCTCACTGGCTTGAGGTTTTTCAAAAACTGAATTCCTACAATAAATAGCCTTAGCCCGAGGTTTTTCAAGCATTGATTTATATTTTCCTAGTTGTTGCATTGCAACCATGATTTGACTTTCTATATCAACTTTGCATAGGTGAAGGAAGGTGTAAACTCAAAAATGAAGCTCACAATATTGGAACTAATTGGGAGACTTATCACACTTGTAGGCAATCACTATTGGTATTACCCAAGAGTCATGGTATATGTTGGTCCTTAATCAATTGTTCAGGTAGGAAAGGTATCAAACTTGAATAGGCTTCACCCTTGGGACATATAAGGTAGGAAATCTGCCAAGAAGCAACCCCAAGGAGAGAACTACCCTTTTCCATTGAATTCAAAGGGGGAGAGATAGTCACATTGATGTGATTGAGACGACTATAATGAAGAGAATTGCCATGTCTACATGTTTCCATCAATGATTGGTGTTGACATCAATGTTGGTATTGCCATCAATGCCAAAGGGGGATATTGTTGCATTATGTTTTCATTGATGTCAAAGAGTTGATGTCTTGTCATAGTATCATTGATGTATTGATTGATGGCCTATGTTGTCGTAGATGTAATTGATGTCAAAGATGTCAAGTGGTGTCATAGTGATGTATTGTCATGGAATGATGTATAGACAAAATGATGTAAAGGTTGGTCATTGTTATCTTGTCATGGTTGATAGGAAGTACCAAATGGATGAACTCCAAAGTGGTCCCCTTATGGTGAAATCCCTCATAGGAAGATGCTTTGTGAAGTCCAAATGGTTAAGTGGTTGAGTCATCCTAGATGTGTGGTTAAGGAACCCAATGGTTGATTATGGAATATTGTAATGAATATCAATGAATTTGTAATTGATAATATTCTAGATGGATAGTTCTCATCATGCCATTTCTGGTGATATGTGGAACGTCACATAACTCCTCACGGTTAGAGAGTTATGGCCTTGTGAAGTTGGAGAACCCTCATTTGTTGTCTAGAAGCCCCTAGAAGGTCAAATAAGTCAAATTATTCTATAAGATCCTAGAAGAAAGTTGACTAGTCAAAATGGTTAGTCATGGGTTAAGTGGTTGCAAAAAGAAAACAATTAAAAATAAATTAGTTGCAACTAGAAGTGGGGAATTTACTATTTGTAGCAAAGTGGGTTAGAAGTGGACAAAGTGGTTAGAAGTGGGTTAGCCCCTAAAATAAGGAAGTTGGTTAGATTTGGTTAGATGAGGAAGCTACGTGGAGAATTATAAATAAGAGAGAAAGGGTTTCTTGTGGGTATGAATCTCTTGAGCATATTGAAGATCTATTCTTGGTGAAAGATTCATTGCAGGTACTCATGGACGTATCAGATGTTCTGTAAGTCCGAGGTATTGACGACGAATGTATTGGAGTTTCAGAAATACTGAAAACCCCTAGTTTATGAGATGTATGTGGGATATTAGTGTAATAGGGTGCATACATACATGAGCTATCAATATAATAGGGTGCGTACATACGCGGGCTGAAAGTATAATAGGGAGTGTACATGAGGGAAAAGTCATAGAATCTTGAGAAAGTGTTGGTGCCAGGTTCCTGAAGTCTGAAGCAAGTTTCCAGAACAATGGTCTACTAGTTCAGATCTTCTACAGAAGATATGGTATGGTTATATGTTGTCTTCATGCTTAGATTTTCTCATGGTATGGTGAATGCGTAAGGTATTCTTTGTATGGTTGTATTGATGTCTGGATATGGTAGTTGGTTGGTTGAGTTGTTCAATTTTGTTTGAGAGATGTCTATGATCTATAATTGTGTATGCATGAGGAGCATGCATAGGTTGTTGGATGTCATAGATATTCTTGTGATTATTTATGGTACATATTAGGCAGTGAAAGGAAAAGTGCAGTGACAAGATCAGAAGTGGATGTGACAAAGGAAGAAAGGGTCTAGAGGGCCAGAAGGTTGAAGTTTCAAAAACCCTAAGTTTTCAAAGTGTACATAGGCTAAAAGTGGGCCAGGGCGCGTACATGTGTGTGCTGCAGTATAGGTAGGTCGCGTACATATGTGGGTTGTAGTATAAATAGGTCGCGTACCTATTGATAGATTGGTATATGTTGAGGATTGATTCCTCTTCTCAGTTGGTGTTGAGATTTGTAGGTTGAGTCTTTCATTGAGAGTTGGTGCTCTTGTGTAGTTATTGCTCTATTCAATTGTTGTTGAAAAAACCCCCAAGGATTGTAGTCCATAATATAAAATAAACTTATACATATATCTTTTGTTCCTTGCGTTCTCTGTGGTGATGGCTTATTGATGATATTTGTTGTTGAGATATGTTTACATACAACTTGTTATAAATGAAAGTAATGAATGATGAGTAAATGGTGATTGCTAACTAAGGTGTTTTTTGTAAAGTAAAAAGAGACCTACTATTGCAGGAGCATCACCAACAAAGCGCGTGTGGATGACAATTGGGTGCACTAGCACATATTTTGAAGTATTTTTGAATTCCAAAGTTGGCATATTAATGTAATATCTGGAAAATATTTTGATTTATGAACATATTTAATGTATGGAGGCTGACCCATCGCATACGACTGATGAGGGAATGCATTTTTGTTTAACGTTGAATATTTCAATACAGATTTGGACCTCTCGCTCTTATCTGTCTGACTCGAATATTTATTGTAATAAATGTTAAGTAGTTGAAAGATTTTATTTGGATAGGATAACCTATAATAGTTGGAAGGAAAGACTCGAAGAGGCCCTCTTGTATAAAGATTTGTATTCTTGCCAAGAGAAGGTTGTTGAATCTAATGTATAGGTTGTCGTTGTTATTGTGGTTGTTGGATCTCTAGTTGTTAATGAGCTGTGGAATCTATTGCATATGTTGTAGAGTGTTGAAGAACAGTGTATGAATCCATGTATATGACTGTTGAATGAATATAACAGAGGAACATTGACCCAAATGTATGGTGTTGTTGTGTCTATCTAGATGAATGAATGGTAGAATTTCTTATTATTCGAAATTATTCGTTATTTATTGTTCTTGTGGTTCATGAATGCTTTTACATGGTTGAATGTATGAGTCGCTGTGAAGATTGAATAAGTTTAAATTGTGTCTCTTCTATGAGAGAGTACAAGGTGTGCAGAGTGTCCACAAGGTGTGTGTGACCGAGTCAGTTTTGACTCGAAGCTCAGAATAGGTAGCGTGAAACTTATGTATGCAAAGAGTGCATAGGCGTCTGCAAGGAGTGCGTGATTGAGTTTGTTTTGACTCAGAGGTTCAGCTAGGAAAGTTGAAGTTGGCAAGTAGGAGGAATTACGCTCAAAGTTGTATTGTTTAGGAGGAACAATCGAGTGTAAAAGAACTGTTGCAAGGAGTTCCATTTCATCCTTCAGTGGTTAATATTGAAGGAAGTTTGTTTTCAAGGAGTGCATGAAAGAGTCTTAGACTCATAAGCTCAGGAGGAGTAGCATGAATTTAGTCACAGAGAAGTGGTTGGAGAACCTATCGTAGGGCGTGCATAGGGTGAAAATTTAACTAAGTGTCAAAGAAATAATTTGGAGGAACAAGGAAAGTCGAGGAAGGACAAGCTCAGGAGGGAGAATGGAGAGAAATCTTCAAAGGTAAGAATCCTTTAAGGTTTCCCAAAATCCACGAACCAGATTTGTTCTGGAGGGAGTAAAGATTGTTCCAGACCATCATATCTGGGAGAATTACGTGGAGGTTAGACATAGAGTGTTTCGACACTTTGTGGTTCGAGAAGTTGGAGGTGTTGTAAGAGAGGAGCCGAAAACTCGTGAAGTAATATCAACTGTCGACTGCAAAGAAGACACGTAGCAGCGGATTACAAAATCTGGGCGTTGGAAGTCCAGAGGTTCGTGCATGAGGTGAATAGGAGTTTCACGAAGTCACGAAACTTGAAACATATTTGGACCATAAAAATCCATCTTAGCAGCCCACTTAGATAGGACACGTGGAGCGTGGAGATTTATTATGGTGGTTTGATTCTCTGGGAGAAAGGGCATGGAGGAAGCATTGACTAAAAGTCAATCGGAGTGGAACAAGGATTGATCTCGACTATAGATCGGGAGAGCACATGGCGCTCATCCTATAGATTCGAAAGGGAGTGCTTTGGAAAGAATCGAAGTCAGATATTGTGATATCTCTGAAGCCCGAAATCGTGAAGGGGCTGGTCCACGGTCATAGCTCGTGGTCACTTAGGAGGAAGAGACTACGGGGCTAGTACTCATGAATTTGGTGTTACCAAGAAAGTCAAAGAGTGGAGTCATGGGAAACTTGACCCTGTGGCTAATAGGAAAGGGACCTGTGTATTGAGCATTCAGGGACTATTGAAGGTCCAAAGATTCAATTCGGCTCAGGTGTTTGAAGATCCAAGACCAGGAGGTTACAAATCCCCATGAGGGAAGGGGGGTCTGCGTCAAGTGGTATCAGAGCCTGATTTTATTCTCAGGCGGGAGGAAGGAGATAAAGGAGATACTCTGATACCATCAAGTGGTATCAGAGTGAGCACAAAATTGATTTATGTAGAAAAAAGGAGATGGAGAAGTAGACTGATATCATTGAGTGGTATCAGATACATCAACACAATGCCACCTAGAAGACGTGCAGAGTTGAGCGTAGCAAATAGAGATATGGAAAGAGAGATGAGAGAACTCAGAGAAAGGTTTTATGCCATGGAAAGAACACAAAGAAGAGAACCTGATGCTGGAGACATTAGTGATGTAGAGAATGAAGAAATGGAAGTTGAAGAGGTTGTAGTTGAGGATATTACAGAAGAATGCTTATTAAAAGTGGTTTTCATGTTGGGAGCTAGATCAAAGATCGACATCCCAATGTATGAAGGTAATTTAGACATTGAAGAATTACTTGATTGGATACGAGCAATGGACAAGTATTTCGACTATGAATATGTCGATGAGGAGAAGAAGGTGAAACATGTTGTCACCAGGTTAAAAGGACATGCAACACTGTGGTGGGATGAACTGAAGGCTGACAGGAGAAGCAAGGGAAAAAAAAATATTAAGAGTTGGGATAGAATGGTAGCCAAACTAAAGGATAAATTAATACCCAAAGATTACCATATAAACATGTTTAGGAGATTGCAGAACCTAAGACAAAAGGGAATGAATTTGAAGGTATACACGGAGGAGTTCTATAGACTGGACATCAGGGATGGATAAAAAGAGAGAGACGAGGAAAAAGTTGTCAGGTACATCAATGGCCTAAGATATGAAATTCAGGACGAAATCAACATTATGACAGTTAAAACCGTGGAGGGTTCTTATCAGATCACATTGAAAGAAGAGGATAAATTGGCTAGAAAATAGAGTCAGGAAGGCAGAGGACGAAGTCCAAACAGAGGAAAAGGAATCTCCCACGACAAGGCACATAAGACGAAAGGCAAGATGGAAAAACCACATAGTCACTTTGAAAGAGGAGGAAGTTCCCGAGGGAGATAGTTCGGTGGTAGGAATTCTTTTCCTCAAGGAAGAGGAAGAGGCAAAGGAGGAGAAGTAAGATGTTATGCCTGTGGAAAAACAAGGCACATGTCTTGGGAATGCCCCGAGAAGAAGAAAGAAGGAGGCAAAGCTCACATTTCGGAAGCGCATAAGAGAAATGTTGAGGCAGAAGGTGCAGAAGATGGGAAATCCTTGATGATGATGAAGGTTCTTTTGAAGCAAGATTCAGAGACTGAAAATCCAGCGCAGAGGAACAATTTTTTTAGAACAATTTGCAAGACTAAGGATAGAGTTTGCAAGGTAATAATTGACAGTGGGAGCACTGACAACTTAATATCAACAGAGATGGTGGAGAAGTTGGAGCTAAAGACAACTGCACATCCAACATTGTATAAAGTCTCGTGGTTGCAGAAAGGTCACCAGGTAATTGTAACTAAACAATTCCTTGTTGAATTTAAAATAGGTGGATATAGAGATGATATTCTCTATGATGTGATTCCCATGGATGTATGTCATGTTTTGTTGGGAAGACCATGGAAATATGACAAGAATGTCATCCATGATGGGAGAATAAATACTTACACCTTGGAGAAGAATGGTAGGACACACATTTTGCTTCCAATTGAAGAGAAGAAAGTGAAGGATGAAGCCAACACGAGCATACTTCTCATGAGTGGGAAGGAACTTTTGAGTGAAGTTAAGAAGGAACAAGAGATGCAGTTTGTTGTAGTGAGGAAGCCGAGAGTTATCCTTACAAGTACTTCTGTGGAATATTTTCCTGAGGAAATTCAGGAACTGTTAGAGAATTTTGTTGACATAGTAGTGGATGAGTTGCCAAGGTCATTACCACCTATCAAATGTATCAACCATCACATTGATTTGATACAAGAAGAGAGCCTACTAAACAAATCCGTGTACATGTTGACACCTCAAGAGAAAGAGAAGGTGAAAAGACAGGTTCATGATCTGTTAGACAAAGGATTGGTTTGAGAAATCTTGAGCTCATGTGTAGTGCCAACTGTATTGAGTCCGAAGAAGGATGGAGGGTGGAGAATGTGTACAGATTCAAGGGCCATAAACAAGATCACCATCAGGTACACATTTTCATTGCCAAGGATGGATGACTTAATGGATTGTTTAAGTGGAGCGAACTATTTTTCAAAGATATATTTGAAAAGTGGATATCACTAGATAAGGATGAGAGAAGGTGACGAGTGGAAAACATCATTCAAGACAAATGAGGGATTGTATGAGTGGCTTGTTATGCCATTTGGTTTAACAAATGCTCCGAGTACTTTTATGAGACTGATGAATGAAGTGTTAAAAGATTTAATTGACAAGTTTATGATTGTATATCTAGATGATACACTGGTCTTTAGCAAGACTAAAGAATAACATTTGAGACATTTAACATTGTTGATGAGAAGGTTGCAGCAAGAGAGGTTGTTGATTAATTTGAAAAAGTCCTCTCTCATGAAGATAGAACTCATATATTTGTGTTTTTTTATTTCTTCAAATGAACTAAATATGGATCCCGAAAAGGTGAAAGAAATCAAAGAATGGTCATCACCAAGGAATATCTTAGAGGTAAGAAGATTCCATGGATTAGCAAGTTTCTATCGAAAGTTCATTAGAAATTTTAGCGGAATTAGTGCTCAAATGATGGATACAGTGAAGAAAAGACACAAGTCTTTCAAATGGATAGAAGAGGCCAAGAAGAGCTTCAATATATTGAAGGAGAAGATAACATAATCGATTCTAGTTTTACTAGATTTCAGGAAGACATTTCAAGTGAGATGTGACGCGAGTGGAGTTGCAATTGGAGTGGTCTTGATCCAAGATAATAGACCTATGACATATTTCACCAAGAAGCTAAACGATACTAAGAATAAGTACTCCACATACGATAAAGAGTTTTATGCCATAACTCAAGCTTTGAATAAATGGAGACACTATCTTGTACCAAAGGAGTTTGTTTTGTATAGCGATAATCAAGCTTTGCAATTTATAACTAGACAAGAGAAATTAAACCAGAGACATGCTAAGTGGACAAAATTTATGCAAAATTTCTCTTTTGTTATTAAACATATTTCTGGTAATGCTAACAAGGTTGTTGATGCATTGAGCAGGAGAAGTTTGATTCTGCAGGAATTTCAAGTGAAAACATTGGGGTTTGAACACCTTAAGCAAATGTATCATGATGATCCAGATTTCAGAGAAGCATATGAAGCATGTGCAAACCCTGTGCTCAGAGACAGAAGCCAATGGGTTGAATATTTGATTCAATATGGATTTTTGTTCAAAGGTTTCCAGTTGTGCATACCAAAATGCTCGATGAGGGAAAACCTATTGAAGGAGAAACATAGCGGAGGTCTAGTCGGACATTTCGACGATGAAAAAATATTTGCACAGTTGAACGGTTTGTATTATTGGCCATGTATGAGAGAAGAATTAAAGAGGTTCATGAAATGATGCAAGATTTGTCAGTATGCAAAGGGGAAGAGACAGAACACTAGGTTGTATCAACCATTTCCTATTCCAGAGAGGCCTCGGGATGCAATAACCATGGATTTTGTGTTGGGATTGCCAAGAACACAAAGAGGAAGTGATTCCATATTTTTGGTAGTTGACAGATTTTCAAAGATGGCACACTTTATCCCATGCCAGAAGACCAGTGATGCAATGCATGTTGCAAATTTGTTTTTCAAAGAGATTGTGAGACTCCATGGATTGCCCAGGAGTATTGTTTCAGATAGGGACACCAAGTTTGTTGGTCATTTATGGAGAATGTTGTGGAAGAAGTTGGGGATAGAACTATCCTTTAGTTTTTCATATCACCCTCAAATAGATGGACATAATGAAGTGGTGAATCGAAGTTTAGGAGATTTGCTAAGGAGTTTGTTCATTGAACATCATAGCCAATGGGACCAGATTCTAGCCCAAGAGAAGTTTTCATACAATGACTCAGTAAACAGAAGCACTAGAAAGAGTCCATTCCAAATAATGTATGGAATGAATCCAAGGGGAGTGTCAGAGTTAAGAGACCTGGAGTAGAATAAGTTTAGGAGCATTGGAGATGAAGACTTCACTGCAGAAATGAAGAAGCTCCATGATCAGATTAAGAAACAGTTGCAGGGAAGCAACGATGAGTATAAGCATAGAATTTATCAGCATAGGAGGCAACTTCAATTTGAAGTTGGAGATCAACTTCTAGCACATTTAAGGAAGTAAATGTTTCCAATGGGAACATACAACAAGATGAAGCTGAAGAAGATAGGATAGTGCAAAATCCTGATAAGATTTGGTGAGAATGCTTATGAAATAGAACTGCCAGAGGATGTGGGTATATCGCCCATATTCAACATTGCAGACCTGTATCCTTGCATGGAATATTGAACTAGAGGATCATAAGATCAGAAAAATATCCAGTGGAAAAAATAGATGCTTGTAGCAGAGAAGTCGTAGATGGAGAAGATCGTGGATCGATGGATTGGAAAGAAAACCCGAAGGAAAACGTATTTTGAGTACTTAGTAAAGTGGAAAGGACACCCAATAGAAGATGCCAGTTGGGTCAGTGAAGCGGACATCCAGAAGCATGGAAGGTCGGTGCAAGAGCTCATGGACAGGAGTCCATGAATTTGTTTCAGCCAGAGGAGTATGATGCAGGAGCATTGTCAACAAAGCACGTGTGGAGGACAATTGGGCGTACTAGTGCATATTTTGAAGTATTTTTGAATTCCAAAGTTGGCATATTAATGTAATATCTGGAAAATATTTTGATTTATGAACATCTTTAATGTTTGGAGGTTCATCCATCGCATAAGACCGATGAGGGAATGTATTTTTCTTTAATGTTGAAGATTGCAGTACAGATTTGGAGCTCTCGCTCTTATCTATCTGAATCAAATATTTATTGTAATAAATGTTAAGTAGTTGAAAGATTTTATTTCGATAGGATATCCTAGAATAGTTGGAGTTAAAGACTCGAAGATACCCTCTTGTATAAAGCTTTGTATTGTTTTCGAGAGAAATTTGTTGAATCTATTGTATAGGCTGTCATTGTTAGTGTTGTTGTTGGATTTCTAGTTGTTGATGAGTTGCAGAATCTATTGTATATGTTATAGTGTGCTGAAGAACAGTGTATGAATCCATGTATATGACTGTTGAATGAATATAACAGAGGAGCATTGACCCAAATGTATGGTGTTTTTGTGTCTATCTAGATGAATGAATGGTAGACTTTCTGCTTATTTGAAATTCTCTGTTATTTATTGTTATTGTGGTTCATGAATTCTTTTACATGGTTGAATGTATGATTCGTTGTGAAGATAGAATAAGTTTCAATCGTTTTTCTTCTATGAGCGAGTGCAAGGTGTGCATAGTGTCCACAAGGTGTGTGTGACTGAGTCTGTTTTGACTCAAACCTCAGAAGAGGTAGCGTGAAACTTATGTATGAAAAGAGTGCATAGGTGTCTGCAAGGAGTGCGTGACCAAGTCTGTTTTGACTTAGAGGTTCAGCTAGGATAGTTGAAGTTGGCAAGTAGGAGGAATTACGCTCAAATTCATATTGTTCAGGAGGAACAATTGTAACACCATGTTTCCCCTAGTTTGTAAATATAACTATAAATGTCCAAGAGACTATGGAAAACTTTAAATGTGTGAACATTGATTCGATGGACCTTTGTTTGAAAGGTAAACGCATGTGAACCTAATTAATTAATAAGAAAATGGACAAATGTTGCATAACTACTGGAAGGGGGGCGTACTTGGAAATACAACGAATGCTACATGAAGAAAGGGTGAAGGGGACCAAGAATGGTTGTGTTAACCTTCACCCAAACTAGTGCTTACTATATTTAATTGCTCAGGACCATAACCACCCTCTGACTAAGAAATGAATTGCAGTTAGGTTGGTCGGTGGGAAGACCTCCTCAATATTTAATGAGTGGATGGGGCATAACACTCATCTGTAAGGCTTCCAAACCTGACTGAGGACTGGGAATTCGAGCCACACCCGACCTTGCTGAAAGAGGTGAGAAAGAAAGGTGTGACAGGCAGAGGAAAAACAGGCCTGCGAAGAGTGCAGAGATGGGAAGTGAATCTCGGATTCAAGAAAGAATGGAAAACTAAGATTTCTAGATGCAAAAAATGGCAAAGAAGTTTATGATACAAGCTGATAAATGAGGCTAGTCCTCCTTGCTTGGTATCATGTAAACCATCGCCAGAATCCTGCAGGAAGAGGAGAGTAACCTCTGTCCCTATTGTGGCTAAGCAAGAAGAAAAGGTTGTGTTGCAGAGCTTCATGGTCTAGATCGGGGGTGGCTAGTGGAAAATCTATTTGGAGTGACTGAGCCTACGGTTGGGTGGAAATGGGCACCCCTTACAGTAGTTTCTTCACATTGACTGCTTCAGATAAGTATTTTCCTTGCTTCAATTGTTGAATTAGAATGATGATTGATTTCTTGGTCTTATACATATATATGATTTCTTAGTCTTAGATATACATATATGTGTGTGTGTGTGTGTGTGTGTGCGTGTGCATTTTACAATCTTATTCTGTGTGAAATGGTTATGTTATGCGTATGCTCCCATATCCTTGTGAATTCACACTCCCCGTTGATAGACTATATGTCTAACTTAACCTCGGAGGCTTTCCCAAGCGTAGAACACTTCACGGTCGAGATAGAAGATATTGTGCTGACTTGAAACCACCCATCTGAAGAGGATACCTCTCCCAGACCCCCTTGTTGTGTTGTATATTCATGACTGTATACTTTGAAATGTGTGTGAGTTTATGTGTTTCATTTAGTAATAATTAGTGGTTACATTATGATTGTTTGTTTATGTATTTACAATTTTTGGTTGAGCAATTAAAATTTGATGTGTAGTGTGAGTTTCCAGAGTCAAGTTCCTAACCTGCTCCGTGTAAATCTCAGGAAAGTGGTGATGCAAAGGTCTCAGAAGGGAAGATATTTCCTTTTCTGAAAGACAAACAGATGATACATGTTCAGAGGAAACCAAGGGTTTTCATGGCTATTGGCCATGGGAAAGAGCGTGGGAGTTAACCCCTGAATCCATCCGAACGGTGATTTCAGAATTCGCATATCGGGAGATTCGCGCATTGGTGCGACTAAAACTTATAAAACCCAAAGTTACGTGCGATCTAGATCGTAGATCCAAGGATCTATTGGGACCCACCTGGACTGTCAGATCGACGAGATCGAAATTCTCACATCAGGAGAATAACACGTTGGTGCAACTAAAACTTCTAAAACCCAAAGTTGCGATGTGATCTTAACCGTAGATCCAAGGATCTAGCGGGACCCACCTTGACCGTCGGATCTACGAAAACATGGTCCTTTAAGTGGCCACACTGGGAGGAGTACCTCGAGAAAGGTCCAACCTGGAGACAGGGGACAAGCATCAAGTGAATCCTCTGGAAAGGAAACTGGTGACTCAGAGGGATCTTCTAGTAGCAGAACTAGTTCACCTTCTCAAAGAAAAATGAAGAAACGAAAGCATTCCAAAAGTCATAATCCCGAAGAATTTTGGAAGGCCAAACCACCCTCTTTCGATGGTGATATTAAGAAAGGAGAAGAGGCAGAGGCCTGACTGCTTGGACTAAAGAAGTACTTCAGAGTCCATGATTTCTCTGAAAATTTGAAGGCCTGAGTAGCCACTTTCAACCTGAATGGAAAGGCTTCCATTTGGTGGGAAGACCTTACGAATGTGAAAGGAATCCATGAAGAGGACCTATCTTGGAAACGGTTTGAGAAACACTTCAATAATAAGTATCTGTCAAAAAAATATTTCGACGAGAAGACTAAATAGTTCTATGAACTCAAGCTGGGACAACTCACCATAGAGGAATATGTTAGCAGATTCCTTGATTTGTTGAGGTATGTACCATACATAAAAGAAAAAAAGAAAAATGTGCAACAATTCATCAATGGGTTACCTAAGACCTACCAGAACAGGATTGAGTTTGATGAGACAAAGACCCTAGAAGACACTATCCGGATGGCAAGATATTGTTATGAATAGTTTGGGCCTCAGAGAGAACCTCATGAGGGGTGGAGGCATTAAAATAGTTTGGGGTTCCAGAAAAGGGGGTTTAAATCCCCAAGATTTAAAAACTATAAGAAGGATTCAAGGATGAGATTTCCTACCCGAAGTGTGCACCAACATAATTTCCCCTCCCAGAGTAGAAATAAACCTTTTGGCCAACCTTGGGAAAGACTGACAACCCAAATAAAGAACCCTTGAAATTTTGGGGTTGTGGAGAAGAACATATACTGAGGGACTATCCGCACTGACAACAGAACAGTAGGAGAGTTTACAATGTCCAAGAAGCTACCATCCTCAATGATGTGGCCAGGATTATGCCACGAATTTATGCAACCATGGATAATAAACAAGCCAACCACCAAGCATCAATGGTGGAGATGGAAGGTATGATCGCCAACCATCTAGTCTCTATTTTAATTGACCCTAGATCAAATTTGAGTTTTTTGGCCCCTCAGACCATTGATAAGTTTAAACTACAGCCACATAAAAATGATAAGCCTTGGTTGGTATAGTTAGCCACTGGCACCAAAAGGAAAATAGCGGAGGCCATACCAGCTTACCAATTCACTATGGATGGATTGCCCACCCAAGCTACCCTTAACATACTACCCCTAGGATCGTATGACTTGTTGATTGGTATGGACTGGATAGCTTCATATAAAACTAAGCTGGATTGTTATCATAAAATCCTAGAATGTGTAAACGAAGAGGGGAGAAGGATAACCCTCCAAGGGATCCAGAAAGTTGTCTCGGTGAGATGAATATCGACCCTTCAACTGAAAAAGTATTGCAGAAAGGGATGTCCTCTATATGCAATACATGTGTTAGAACCTATTGAAGATGATAGACCAAGCCTAGAAGGCCATCCCATACTAAGAGACTATAGAGATGTGTTTCCAGAAGAGGTATCGGTTCTACCTCCGAGAAGGGACATTGACTTCTCAATAGAACTCACACCAAGAGAAGTGCCAGTGTCTAGGACACCCTATAGCATGAGTACACCCGAGCTAGTTGAGCTCAAACTAAAGCTAAAGGAAATGATGAACAAAGGCTACATTCAGCCCAACGTTTCTCCATGGGGAGCACCCGTCCTGTTTGTGAAGAAGAAAGATGGTACACTCTGACTTTGCATAGATTATAGACAGCTCAATAAGGTAACCATAAAGAACAGATACCCCTTACCCAGAATCGATGACTTCTTGGATCAATTGCGGGGTGCTTCCATTTTTCTCAAAAATTGACTTGAGATCTGGATACCATCAAGTCTGAATCAAGGATGAAGACATCCACAAAACCTCCTTCATGACAAGATATGGTCACTACGAATTTGTGGTATTACCATTTGGATTAACCAATGCCTTTGCCACTTTTATGTTCTTGATGAACAATGTACTTAACAAATTCCTAGAAAAAATTGTTTTGGTTTTTATTGATGATATATTAATCTACTCCAGGAATAGAGAGGAACATGAGGAACATCTTAGAATTGTACTTCAAGTGCTAAGAGAGTGTCATCTCTATGCCAAGTTTGGCAAGTGTGAATTTTTCCAGAAGCAAATACATTACTTGGGCCATGTCATATCTGAAGAAGGGGTAGCAGTAGACCCTGACAAGATCCGATCCATCATGGAATGGCCTACCCCAAAGGATGTTTCGGATATCATATCCTTTATGGGTTTAGTAGGATACTATAGGATATTTATAAAAGGGTTTTCCAAGATTGGTTGTCCAATCACTACCCTCCAGAGGAAGGGGGTTAAATTCATTTGGACACCGGAATGTGAAGAAAGGTTCCAGTCACTAAAACATCTTCTGACCCATGCACCCATGCTGAAGATCGTCGATCCTGATAATGAATTCCTCGTGTGCATAGATGATTGTAAGGAAGGACTCAGAGGAGTCATTATGCAAGAAGGAAGCGTAGTTAGCTATGAATCCTGAAAATTGAATGAGCATGAAGTCAACTATGTGACCCATGATCTAGATTTGGTCGCCATAGTGCACGCTTTGAAAATGTGGAGGCATTACCTCCTAGGTAGGAAATTTGTACTTATGACCGACCACTATGGATTGAGGCACCTGTTCGACCAACCAAAACTCAATGCTAGACAAGCTAGGTGGATGGCCCTCCTTAGTGAGTTTGATTTCGAAATAAAACATATAAAAGGAAAGGAAAATAGGGTGGTTGCTACCCTTAGTAGAAGTATGAAAAAAATTCACTTGGCAGGGGTGAGCACCTATGAAACGAATGTCAGGGAAAGAGTCAGGAATGCACAAGAAACAAATGCATTCTTCCAAACCATGACCTTGTACCTGGAGCAAGAGACTGTAAGGATAAAGTATGAAGGCTACCCGATGCTGGATGGAGGTCTGTTGACTTACCAAAACAGGTTATATATTCCAAGTTGTGACGACTTGAAAAGGTTCATAATGGACAAATTTCACAAGAGACCATACATCGGCCATCCGGGCTATCAGAATATGGTCACGACCACCAGGAAACAATTCTATTAGCCTGGATTGAAGAAAGACATAGTTGATTATTTAGCTAAATGTCTATAATTCCAGCAAGTTAAGGAAAAACACTAGTGCCTAACAAGATTATTACAACTTCTACCAATTACAAAATGGAAATGGGAGACTATCTCTATGGATTTCATCACTGGATTACCAACATCATCCAAGCAGAATGACACCATCATGGTAGTGGTGGATAAATTGAGCAAGTCTACTCATTTTATTCCTGTCAATCGACTTGCAAGGAAATAGATATTTCCAACATATTCATGAAGGATATATTCAGACTACATGGCATGCCTAAGGAGATCGTGTCTGACAAAGACGCAAAATTTACTTCAAACTTTTGGAAATCCTTGATGGCTGGTCTGGAGACCAAACTATTGTTTAGCACAGCCTATCATCCTCAAATCGATGGACATACAGAAAGAGTGAACCAAATATTAGAAGACATGCTAAGGATGCATGTAATGCATCAACCTAAAAAGTGGGAAGATTACCTACCACTGGTGGAATTCGCCTACAACAACGGCTACCAAGAATCACTAAAGATGAGCCCTTTTGAAGTCCTCTATGGTAGACCGTGCAACACCCCAGTTAGCTAGAGTAATCCCGTGAACATAATTATAATTGGACCTGACATGTTGAAAGAAATGGAAAAACAAGTGATTCAGATAAATCAAAATCTGAAAATCGCTCGAAATAGACATAAAAGTTATTCCGACAAAAAGAGAACCCCTAGAAAATTCGAGACAGGAGACCATGTCTATCTCATAGTTAGGACCAGGAAGAGTTCCCTGAGGATGGGAGCTTGTGCCAAGTTGGCACATTGGTATTTTGGACCCTTTGAAGTTCTATATAGAGTGGGACCTATAGCCTATAGGCTAGCACTTCCTCCCACAGTGTTTTCCATGTTTCATTGTTGAAGAAATATGTACATGATTCTAATCATATAATTGACTGGTCTGTGATCTAGGTGGAACCGGAGGGAGAAATCCTTCCAGAACCTCAATGCATACTAGACAGGAAGGAAACCCCACTCAGGAACTAAACCATTTCACAGGTCAAGGTACAGAGGAAACGCTTTGGCCCAGAAGAGGCCACATGGGAAATGGAGGATACCATGAAACAAGCATATCCATTTTTGTTCACTTCTGTACATACAGGACATGTTAATAGATAGAAAATCAAGGACGATGTTCCTTTAAGGGGGAGGGAATTGTAACACCTTGTTTCCACCAGTTTGTAAATATAACTATAAATGGCCAAGAGACTATGGAAAACTTTAAATGTGTGAACATTGATTCAATGGACCTTTCTTTGGAAGGTAAACAAATGTGAAACTAATTAATTAATAAGAAAATGGAAAAATGTTGTGTAACTACTAGAAGGGGGGTGTGCTTGGAAATACCATGAATTCTACATGAAGAAAGGGTGAAGGGGACCAAGACTGGTTGTGTTAACCTTCACCCAAACCAGTGCTTACTGGATTTAATTTCTCACGACTAGAACTGCCCTTTGACCCAAAAATGAATTACAGTCAAGCTGGTGGGTGGGAAGACCTCCTCAAGAGTTAATGAGGGGATGGGGCATATCACTCATTCGTAAGGCTTCCAAACCTAACCGCAGAATAGGAATTCGATCCACACACGACCTTGCTAAAAGAGGTGAGAAAGGAAGGTGTGGAGGGTAGAGGAAAAACACGCTTGTGAAGAGTGCAGAGATGGGAAGTGAATCTCGGATTCAATAAAGAATGGAAAAATAAGCATTCTGGATACAGGAAATGGCAGAGAAGGTTATGATACAAGATGATAAATGAGGTTGTTCCTCCTTGCTTGGTATTGTTTAAACCATCACCAGGATCCTATGGGAAGAGGAGAGTAACCTCTGTCCCTACTGTGGCTGAGCGAGAAGAAAAGGTTGTGTTGTAGAGCCTCGTGGTCTAGCTTGGGGGTGGCTAGTGGTAAATCTGTTTGGAGTGACTGATCCTACGTTTGGGTGGAAACGGGCACCCCTTCCAGTAGCCGCTTCACGTTGACTGGTTTTGATAAGTCTTTTCCCTGCTTCAATTGTTGAATTAGAATAATGACTGATTTCTTGGTCTTATACATATATATGATTTCTTCATACATACATACATACATACATACATACATACATACATACATACATACATACATACATACATACATATATATATATATATATATATATATATGTTCATTTTACAATCATCTTCTGTGTGAAATGGTTATGTTATGCATATGCTCCCGTCTCCTTGTGAATTCACACTCCCCATTGATAGACTGTATGTCTAGCTTAACCTCAGAGGCTTTCCCGGGCATAGAACACTTCACGGTCGAGATAGAAGATATCGTGCCAACTTGAAACCACCCATCTAAAGAGGATACCTCTCCTAGACCCCCTTGTCATGTGAGTTGTCAGAGAAAAGTCCCTAACCTGCTCCACGTAAAGCTCAGGAAAGTGGTGATGTGAAGGTCTTAGAAGAGAAGATATGTCCTTATCTGAAAGACGAACAGATGAGATCCGTTCCGAGGAAACCAAGGGTTGTCATGGCCATTGGCCATGGTAAAGAGCGCAAGAGTTAACCCCTGAATCCATCTGAACTATGAGTTCAGAATTCACATATTGAGAGATTCGCGCATTGGTGCAACTAAAACTTTTGAAACTTGAAGTTGCACTACGATTTGGGCCATAGATCCAAGGATCTATCGGGACCCACCTGGACCGTCGGATCGACTGGATCAAAATTTTCACATCGCGAGAATCTCACGTTGGTGCAAATAAACTTCTAAAACCTAAAGTTGCGATGTGATCTTGATCGTAGATCCAATGATCTAGCGGGACCCACCTTGACCGCCAGATCTACGAGTTCGGAGTTCGTGCATCAGGGAGATTGCGTTTTAGTGCTCCCAAATCTTCCAAAGGGGAAGTCGTGAAGTGAAATAGACCATGGATCTATGGATCCTACGGGACTCCCCTCTATCGTCCGATCCATGATATTGGAGTTCATGTTTTGAGAGGATTGCAAGTTAAAGTGGCCACAAACCCTGAACGCCAATACTTCTCTCAGCCAATGGGTTAGACGGTGATTATGCCAGAGGTTGGAAGTCATGAATAGACCTTCCCACTTGGGGTAGGACCCTAGAGATGACTCAAGATGATCCTATTATGGAAGGGATCCTCTCATGTTCACTTGCCTCTTCGAGGGGGCATCCTCCTATTGAGCTACAACTCACAATACAATAATTCTCTTCATGTCTCATTACATTTCTTGAACCCCTTTATATAGTGCTACCATCACCTAAGAACATTCTAGAGGAGGAATATTCTAGAAGTAGAACCTTCTAAGAAGTCCTCTTATATTTATTATATCTAACTACCCATTTATTATATCTAACTATCATAGTGGGACTTATTTAATAATATAGTGGACCTAGTCCACCTTACATTGAATGGTCTCCACTATTATCACTATGGGCCCTCTGGGCCCCCCCACTACCTCTCTAGTTACCTTACATTCCATCCCCCTTATGAAAGCGTTGTCCTCAATGCTTGATGTACAACCATATACCAAGGTCCCATGGATAAATGTGGACCATAGTGCTGAAGTAGAATAGAGAACCAAGGTCCCATTGAGAAATGGAAGCCACCATGCTGAATTAGTCCAACCGCCATTGTAAACCTGGTTCCAATGTCCAATTGTTCATGTGAACCCCACATGGAAGATATCGACACCCAATAACCAACTGAAAATGATGCTCCCAATACTGACACCTATCATATGGATCCAAATAAGAATATTCATCCACAAAGTGGGAGATTATCAAAGATGAATCTATAAGGAAAAATACTATTGTAGAATATGTAGGTTGGATGTTGGTAACTAGCTCTTGATGTGGGACATTGATGTTCTCTACAGAAGGTGGAGTAGAGTCATCAAATAAAATATGGAAGTGGTTGTCATCCCAGAAATGAAAATAATCCATATAACAATCATTTCAATCGGCCTCAAAATCATACCAAGCATATATTTCTTTATTATATTCATCCCTGAGGTCTGCCATAAGAAATCTCTTCTGCATTCTATCCAATGAATCTTGAATACTACGAAAACTAACATTGAGGTCATATGTGAGGTCATCCAATCTGTCATTCAATGTGTCAAACAATTGGGATTTGAATGATTCAAGAATTTATTTGAGGGTTTGAGAGGAAATATCCATCTGAGCACCCTATGAACTCTTCATCCCCTCAGCCGTCACGAAAAAACCCAAAAAATAGAACAATAACTTACTGCAGAAAATCGCAGCGTTTTTCAGAAAAACCCTGAAAAACTGTTGAATTTAAAATGGTTATAACTTCACTTCCCGGGCCCCGTTTTGGCTGATTTTTTTTTTTTAAATTGGGTGAAATTGTAAGAGGAAATCAGATCTATAATTTTTTTGGGAAAATTCGGCCTCCAGTTGCTACATAAATAAATAAATAAATCGCATCGTCGTCTGCGGAAAAACCCCTGAAAATTTGCAGATTTTAAAACTTCAATATCTTGACTTCCCGGAATCCGTTTCAGACGATTTTTTTTTCAAATTGGTTTTTTTTCTAAGAGGAAATCAAATATATAACTTGTTTCTGCAAATTTTTCACAAAAATATATCGAAAATTTCTAGAATGTCGTGGCCCTCTTTTTTCTTCTCCAAAAAACAATTTGCAAAAAAAAAAAAAAAAAATTCCCACAATGTCTGCCAAGAAAAGTGCTCCGATACCACTTGTTAAGAACCAAATATTGAATACAAAAGAACCACAACAGATATACAAGAACAATATGCAAAATCTCCTCTATTACTATCAAACCCTTGAGGTATGGCAACACCATACAATGAATCCTATTATGGAAGGGATCCTCTCCTATTCACTTGCCTCTTCGAGGAGGCATCCTCCCATTGAGCTACAACTCACAATGAAATAATTCCCTTCATGTCTCATTACATTTATTGAACCCCTTTATATAGTGCTACCATCACCTAAGAACATTCTAGAGAAAGAATCTTCTAGAAGAAGAACCTTCTAAGAAGTCCTCTTACAATTATTATATCTAACTACTCATTTATTATATCTAACTACCATAGTGGGACTTATTTAATAATATAGTGGACCTAGTCCACCTTACATTGAATGGTCTCCACTATTATCATTATGGCCCCTCTGGCCCCCCCCACTACCTCTCTAGTTACCTTACAAACAAAAACAAAAATTATTATGCCCCGCCCTACTATAAAAGAGTGTTTAAG
>JZKD02S1792947.1:138653-170411 GCA_000966675.3 Picea glauca | reverse complement strand
GACGATATAGAGAATAGACTTGGTGAAGGAAGAAATAGAAAGCAGACTTGGTAAAGGAAAATCTAGCGAACAAAACTTGTGGAAGCAGAAATAGTGAACAGATCTGGTGAAGGAAGAAATAGTGAACATATCCAGTGAAGGCAGAAATAGTGAACACATATGGTGAAGGTAGAAGTAGCAAGAAGACCTGGTAAAGGAAAATATAGAAAACAAATATGGTGGAGGTAGAAATAGTGAACATATCTGGTGAAGGAAAAAGTAGTAAGCAAACCTGGTAAAAGCAAGTCTAGCGAACATATCTGGTGAAGGCAGAAATAGGGAACAAATATAGTGAAGGAAGAAGTAGTGAATACATCTGGTGAAGACAGAAGTAGCGAGAAGACACGGTGAAGGAACTACGAATTTTCATCATCTTTTAAATAATTTATATTGTAATTGAGGGTTGGTGCCACACAAACAAAGAGATTGGCGTCTCTTGGTAATTTTGGTGCTTAGCAGTGGGGATTGGTGTCTCTAGTAGGTTGTTTCCTACGAAGATTTTTAAGAGTAGGTCAGTGCCTACCAGGATTTGTACCAGTGGGGATTGGTGCCTCCAATAGTTTGGTGCCTACGAATTTGTGTAATAGTAGGTTGGTGCCTACAAAATTATAAAGACAAGTTTTTTTGGTTTTCTCCCGGAAGGGTTTCCACATAAATTATGTGTACCATGGTTAATATTATGTATGATTTATTTATTATGGTTGATGAATGTTTAAATAAATAAAATATTTTCTTATATTGATTCACCCCCCCTCTCAATATAAGTCTGTGCTCAACATCTGGATAACTCCAATATGTAATATTTTATTAATTTGACCCATATATAAATACATTGAGATATGACCTTTGGTTTCATCTTCCAAGAGGTTCGATGAATGTTCCTATTTACCTATGACTCTTCATATTTCTCCAAAATAAAAATATTTACAAGACACCATAATCCCTAGGATTAGGTATCTAACATCCCCCCTTAATCCAAAGGGGTGTTTGTGAGTCCAAGCATATTTTTGAATTTTTCAAACTTTTCTCTTCCAAATGATTTGGTGAAGATGTTTTCAATTTGCTCAATTTTGGAACAATGTATCAAATGAGTGGTATTTGTCTCTACATGATGTCGAATCAAATGGTACTTCATATTGATGTTCTTTGTTTGAACTTGGAATCTAGGATTCTTGGCCAACTTTATTGTAGAAGTGTTGTCAATCAAAAGTGGAGTATCATTCACTTATTTCTCCTACAAATATTATAGTATCTTCCAAAGCCACACAATATCCTTTATTGCCTCTACAACAACCACATAATTTTCCTCTATAGTGGAATATTCTGGAATAGATTGTTTGTTTCATCTCCAAGAGATAGTTGTTGATCCAACACTCATGAGGTATCTTGAAGTAGACACTACATACACCTTATCCCCATCAAAGTCTAAATATGTATATCCAACTAGTTTGAATTCCTCATGATGCAAACCCCCTCCTTCTCCTGGGGCTCGCACAATCTCTCGGTCTAGGATCGTTCACACAGGAGTTGAATAAGCTCTCAGATCTGTTAACTCTCTATCATATCTCCCAGGGTTGTGAAGGAGCTGGAAAAGGTAACTACAAAACCACTTTAGAGCAGGAAACTAGTCCTTCCAAACTCAAAGGGGGATCCTTCTTGACAAATCAATCAAGAATGAGAGGTTGTATACTTAGCTCAATGACTAGATCATTAGTAGATAGGAGTTTTGAAATATAAATTTTGTTGGACTGTGAAGTAAAAACTAGGAGCTAGGACCATAAATCAAAAGATCAGATGAAGAGACTTACAGTGGCAAGGTAGCTATGCTTAAATACTCCAAATACATGTCATTGTAGTGATTTAGAAGAAGACGTAGGAAAAATAAGTGAGCAATGGAATATGAATTCACTTACTGGAAGATATAACATTTAGAATGCTAAATCATTAAAAAAGAAAATTATCTAAAATGAATTTTTCTTTAACCACTTAGATAGATATAACATTAGAAAGAAAATTACATGGCATAAATAAAATATTACATGAGAAATAATATCACATGAGCATAAAACATAACACAAGAATCTCTGGAAAAAGATGCAGTCTGTATATTATTTTTGTAAAAAATTGTCAACACTTGCTCCAAATGTATGACATAACATGCTCCCAACCTTATCTTGGATTAAAATAGTGTTTAAAATATATAAGAAACTCATATTATACCTCTAAGGGTCGAATCCATCATTTTAGGAACTAATCACAAGAAAATCTCAACCATACCCAAAGACTAGGGAGGTTGAAACAGGTTTCCCCCCTTTTAGCTCAACAAATCTTTGAATTTTTGAATACATTAAATGCCACCATTTACATAAAAAAGTTAATCCCTGGCCCATGAAACTCATTTACCATCATTACATTTCTAATTAAATAGGTAAAAACCAAAGTTTGACTTCAGAATTTCAAAACTGGCAAGTTTTTCCAAAAATGCAAGATTTACATAGATGCACAACGTCTAGTTGATGATGACTTTTGAGGACCTTTTGGTCTTGTTTTTCCTGATTTTTTGATTTGAATGTGCATATTGTATAATGTATAAGACCACCAAATATTTAAATCTTCAAAAATACCTCTGTAAGATGCCTAAAATTCAAATTTTCCAACATCACTCCATAAACGCAGTGACCATTTGCAAAAGCATAGCGTCCTGTTTTAGGCCACTTTTGGATGGATTTTGAGCATTATTTATCTGAACTGATGGTTTGAGGAGATAGACCTGAATGTGTAGAATACTCCTAAACCTTTAAACATTCAAAACTTAATATCCATGGCTTCCAAAAATTCAATCTCCCAAAACTACTCCGAGAAGCGCGACGTGCAGTTACAGAAGTGCAGTGAAACATAGGGGTCAAAGGCGAGCTGATATATCTTTAACCATAATATCGATGCATAAAATAAAAGAGATTTTTGTATATGAATATGTTTTTGAAATAAACCTCCTTCCATTTTCCAAAATTATATTCCAATTCTTCATAATATTCTCTGCAAAAATATGACTAAAACAGGCCTTTGCACATTCAGAAAAATAGGCTGTAAATACATGCATGTATCTATCACCCTGTAACACCTGTGTAAAAAGTGAGATAGGTTATTGTACTTTGTCCTCTTATGAAAAAAAAAAATCCTCCAGTTTCTCAAGTTTCATCTCTGATTGGCCACAATCTGTTTGGAAAAAAGATTACTAAACAGGACATTTCTAGAAAATGTGCCTTCAAAGATTCTCCAAGTGACATGTTTTGAGTAGATTGATCTTGTTCTGCCAAATGTGAGTTTATTATACTCTATGAGTATGCTTATATGGTTTTTATGGTGTACTTTGGATAGTAAGATGACTAGCAGAAGACAAAAAAAAAACATTTGACTAAATGAATGTCTCCCAAGTGATGTTCATTTGTGCAAGCTGATGCAATACAATGATTTTGATGAGGGCATGGTGAAAAAGGTTATCTTGATGATCACTTTGTCTATGATGCACCTTCTCTTCGATTTTATCCAAGATATTGTAGAGGTAGTAGGATAGGTTAAGTGGTGTTTAACCATGTGAGATGAATGAGCAATCTAACATGATACTTGTACAATCTTGAAAATCTTCCCTCTCATGTAAAATACTTCATAATGACCCTCATCAAGGGAGAAAACTTCTCAAGGAGCTGTCCAAAAGGAAAAAAATTCTTAATGATGTCTTTGTAGTGACCTTTGATGAAGGGTTTGTAGTTTTTCACATCTAAGTCTAGGCTCTTAAACCACTTTTCCCCACTAATTGGTATCACAGTGGATGAATTCGTACCATGATGGTATGAATGAGATAATGATGATGACCTTTCAGTGATGACACATCCCACTGAGTGATGGCAATGACTAGAACATGATTGTTTTTTAAAGGAGCAGTAATAGACCTAGACACACTAGCCAGTGACCAAATTTTTACTTTGAAAACCTAATGAAATGATAAGAATTTGACTTGAGACCCTAAAAAAAACCTTGTAAGAGAATATTTGATCACTCATGACAGGCAGAACTGACTGACACTAACAGGATCCCTACTAGATCCCCTCCAATGTTCACATGCCCTTTAATTTTCTTATGCAGGTCCAACAAAAACCCGCAGGCACTTTTTCTAAGCCCCCCTTTCTCTTTAGAATCAAACTCGGGCACTAGCCCTTTTTCTTTGGCAAAAATATCATGTTACTGCGGGCTAGAACCAAGAGCTTAATTGAAAGGCGCTACTTTGGTGCTCCGAAACTTTGTACTTCAGAGGTTTTAACAACAAAACACTCCAATTCCCCTTAATAGTTGAACTGGTGATATCCCAAATAGCTCAGGGATTAATGGTCCACACTTCGTGCCACAATATACGACTAAAAGAAACTCTGGGGCTCCGGGCTTTAGGACTTCTCGCGAATTCAATGTGAAATACCTCCAAACTCACAAACGTCGAATTCATAGATCTAACGGCTCACATTTTCCTTGGATCAATGGTTTGTGTTCACTCTAGACTCTGGGCTTTGGGACTTTTCCAACCTCAACCAACACTTCCTCCCGAATTGGAGAAGGGCGGAAATCAATGGCTCTCACTCCTCCTATAGCCAATGGCTATGATCAACTTCGAAACTTCGGGCTTCAGGTTTCCTTACCCCTAATCGCTGCCAGAATCCCAAACTACCAAACGTCGAACTGGCAAAGGGCAGAAATCTATAGTCCGCGTGTCCCTGACAATAGACAGTCAGGATTGACTCTGGGCTTCGGGACTTTGATACTTTTCACACAAAAGAAAATGTCACTCGCAATCTCCCGTACTGTCAAACTTTGAACACTCGGTGATCTGTGAACATGTGTCCCTGACAATGAATGGTCAGGATTTACTCCGGTCTTCAGGACTTTTTCCTCCCTTACAACAATAACTCAAATCTTTTGGAGTGGCGAAGTTTGAAGGCATTGGGGTTTTAATAGCCACGCTCCTTCTCCTTGATCTAATAACTATGAGGGATTCTGACTCCTCCCAAACAAATCTCGTCCATGTGCCCTTAAAAATAAAGGGACTTCTCCTCTTGGGGATTTTTCTCACGCTATCCCTCGTTGAGCTTTGTCACTTGACAAAATCAAAATATGACGTACACTTTATGCTCCTCTCCTGAGCTTGGGACTTAAGAAATTCTCATGTGCACTCCTTGCACTATCTCTCCTCTGATATTTTTCAGTAATTAACTAAGTATCGATGTTGTGCACACTTTGCATTGGTCTCTTCTTTGAGATTTTATACTCCTATGAGTATATGTGCACTCCTTGAACTCACTCTGTGTAAACTCACACTATCTATCTTGAGCTATTGGACTTGTAAATGGTACATCCTCCGCACTCCTTGCATAGGCACTGTGCACTCCTTGTACTGGTTTCTCCCTTTAAACTTTTGCACTATTCTGAGTGTAGGCACACTCCTTGTGCTCGCTCTATCCACTCCTTGCACTATCCCTTCTGAGCTTGTTACTTTTTTTGGTGTGCCCACCTGGCACAATCTTCCTAAACTCGAAACTAAGTTCTTGTGCACTCCTTGTGTTGGCTTCTCAGAGTTTTCCAACAACTATTGTGTGCACTCCTTGCACTAGCCTTGAGAGCCCAGAACATTTAGATACTCACATAGATAGGTAATTATATCTATTCCTTCAAATGGAACAACTATATATTCATGGAATTCACAAATGCATAGTAAACATTCAGTAAAAATTCAGAAAACAAACATTCATCCACATAGAACACACACAAAGACTCATATGCAGGGAAATCTACTCTTTCTATTAATATGAATGATTTTTACAATGTTTACAAGACTGGACTGCAACAGAGACTTAGTTATTCTCTTCTGAGAGCTATTCTCTTCTCATACACTCTCCTCATGATATTTCTCTTACACTATGATCTCAATACAATTGATCTATTTACAAAAGAGGGGCTTTTCGAGCCTTCCTCGCCTACTTCATTAAACTACATTTAATTTACATCTAGTTCGAATCAGATCTAGATCATCTACCTATCATCCATTAAAGGAGACTTACATTCAACCTGTACAAATACAATGACTCGTCCTTCCTCGAGCCTTACAATAATAAATTACATTAAATTTGAGATATAAACTCAAAATGAGAAGGTTGGTACTTCTCTCTCATTGGGATCTGCTCCCTCTTTGTGTGATGTTGCGTTGGCTATTGACGTGATGTTGAATAGGAGTGATGCTCCTGCATCATACCCCCCTGCTGAAAAAATCATGAACTCATGCTCTTGGCTCCTCCGTTTCTATTGTTGAGATCCTCCTGGGTCCCAAACTTCACTCTGGAGTTGTCCACCTGCTCCTTTGCTTTGTTGTTGTTGTTTTTGTTGTCATGTTGTTGTTGCAAGCTCTCCTCCTGGTTTCCAATCTTTATGTTGCAGTGTCCCATTTATATTTCCCTGCAATATCCTCTTGTCATCCTCCATCTATTGTTGATTTCCTCCTTTGTTGTATTCAACATCAACCTCCTTATCTCCTCAATCTCCTTGTCCAGTTTGTCTATGGGTTGGCTCCTCTCCTTCAATCTTCTCTGCTGCATCTCCTCTTCTACCTCAATCTCCAACTTGGCTCGTTGGATGAGCCTCCTCTGAGATATTGCTCCATATCCTAGGGCTTCCAATTCTTCATACAGATAAAAGGGCAGATCATCATGATCTCCTGTGCTATCTTCATCTCCCGTGGCATTGGTTTTCCACTCCACTGCGGACTCCAATTTTGTAGCCATATAACTGAGCTACTTCTCAACCATCTCCTCGAACATTTTTCTTTCTGCCAGTTCCTATTTTCCTCTTCCATCTCTTCTGACTGGAATAATTCAAGCTTCATCCAACTTCTCCTCATGCTAGAATTCTTCTCCACTCTACATGACTGTCTCCTTCTAGCAGTCTTCCTCTATCTTTGGATTGCTCAACCAATCCTCCAACATCTTCAACTCCTTTTCCCACTGAGTGAGAATTTCATCTGAATTCTCCTCTTGAACATTCCTTTGGCTCACAACTATGTGGGCCTCCTCTTATTTCATCTCTTGGGAATATTTCAGTGTCTTCTCCTTCTCCTCCTCCATGGAAGTCTCTGTTGGTTGTCCTTCTTCTTCTTTTACTCTCCTTTGGCCATCTCCATAGGCCAATTTTTCTTCTGGCGTCTCTTGCACCATTTTGGCATAAACATGAGCCCCTATAAAGCTCACTCCAAGAGATATGTTGATCCCTGCTATTATCAGAAAAGTTGATGATCTTCTCCTTTCTCCTTATCTCCTGTCAACGCTTCTTGCTGATCTGAACTCCTCTCTAAGTTCTTGAGACTCTCAGACAATCTCATCTCCTCCTTTCCCACCTAGAAACCTGACTTTTCCTTTCTCCCCTCCTGGCAATCTACGAGATCTTCAACTGATCTCTTCTCATTTCCCTCTTGGAAATTTGCAAGAAATTCAACCGATCTCTCTTCCTCCTCATCGAGGCTTTCTTCATTTTATGGTTCACATATGTAAACCATATTCTCTTTTATGTCACTGAGGTTTTTCCCTTGCCTCAGCCACCTCCTCGGTATTTTCTTCTACCTCCTAGCAATTAACTCTTGGATAGGCCACTTCACTTTCCTCTTCATGGACCACTCATACCTCCAACTCTCTTGCCGCATCCTCTACCATTGCAAGGTTAATCTATTGAGCTCCTCTCTAGTCTCATTGAGCTCTTTATCCATATCCTCTTTGCTCATTCTCTTGTTGTCTCCTCTTGTACATTGTATATGGCCTTTAGTAGACATTTTCTCCTTTCCTATGTGAGCTTCTACTTGCTCACTGTGAGTTACAATTATCCTTTTCCAAGATCTCCTTGCTTAGCCTCTGGCTCACCTACTGGAACCTTCTCTGAGATTTTACACTCTTGTTGAGAGTAGGCACAGACCTTGTGCTCGCTCCTTATCCTGAACACTCCTTGCTCTCTAGCTGATGTACTCCAACTACTCACCTTAAGAGCTCCATAGGCTCTCCTCTGCTCCAAGAACACAACTAGTCCTTTCCTTTAGCCCACCTAGTTTTATGTTGCCTGTTGCACACTTGAAAACAATATTCACACAAAGCATCAGTACTCTGTCTTCTCCTCCTTTTCTTGTTGTCTACATAAAAAATAAAGCTATGATACCATATGATGGTATCAGACAAATCTGTTATTTGTGCTCTTATACCATATGATGCAAACCCCCACCTTCTCTTGGGCCTCACGTGACCTCCTGGTCTAGGATTGTTCACACAAGAGATGAATTAGCTCTTCGATCCCTATTGGATCCCCTCCAATGTTCACAAGAGCTTTAATTTCCTTATGCAGGTCCAAAAAAAATCCCACAGGTTATTTATCTAAGCCCCCCTTTCTCTTTAGAATCAAACTCAGGTGCTAGCCCTTTTTCTTTGGTAGAAATCTCATGTGACTACAGGATAGAACCAAGAGCTTAACTAAAATGCGCTACTTTGGCACTCCAGAACTTCGGACTTCAAAGGTTTTAACAACACAACACTCCAATAACCCCAAAACGATGAACTAGAGAACTCCCAAATAGCTCATGGATCAATGGTCCACACTTCGCACCACAATCTATGACTAAAAGGAACTCCAGGGCTCTGGGCTTCAGGACTTCTTGTGACTCAACACGCAATACCTCTGAACTCATGAATGCTGAATTCATAGATTAATGGCGAACGTTTTCCTTAGATCAACAGTTCGTGTTCACTCTAGACTTCAGGCTTTGGGACTTTTCCGATCTCAACCAACACTTCCTCCCGAATTGTCAAATGTTGAATTGGCAAAGGGCAGATATCAACGCCTCTCACTCCTCCTATAGCCAACGGCTATGATCAACTTCAAAACTCCGAGATTTAGGGTTCCTTGATCTTAATCGCCACTAGACTCCTAAACTATTGAACGCTGAATTGTAGAAGGGCGAAGATCTATGGTCCACGTGTCCCTAACAACGGATGGTCAGGATTGACTCCAGGCTTCGGGAATTAAGGAATTTTCACACGAAAGCAACTTTCACCCGCAATCTCCCGAACTGCCAAAATCTGAATACTCAATGATCTACAGACACGTGTCCCTGACAACAGATGGTCAGGATTTACTCTGGTCTTTGGGACTTTTGCCTCCCTTACAACAACAAATCAAATATGTCGAATCAACAAAGTTCGAAGGACTTGGGGTTTTAACAACCATTCTCTTTCTTCTTGATCCAACGGCTGTGAGGGACTCTGACTCCTCCCGAACAAATCTCGTCAATGTTCCCTTAAAAACAAAGGGACTTCTCCTCTTGGGATTTTTATCACGCTAACCCTCCTTGATCTTTGTCACTTGAGGGACTCGAACTATGGCACACACTTTACACTCCTCTCCTGAGCTTGGGACTTAAGAAAGTCTCCTTCTCACTCTTTGCACTATCTCTCCTCTGATCTTTTTTAGCACTTAACTAAGTATCAACGTTGTGCACACTTTGCACTAGTCTCTTCTTCGAGATTTTATACTCCTATGAGTATATGTGCACTCCTTGCACTCGCTCTATGTAAAATCACACTATCTCTCCTGAGCTATTGGATCTGTAAACAGTTCAACCTCCACACTCCTTGTATGGGCACTGTACACTCCTTGCATTGGTTTCTCCCTTTGAGATTTTAAACTACTGTGAGTGTAGGAGCAGTCCTTGTGCTCACTCTGTCCACTCCTTTCACTATCCCTTATGAGCTTGTGACTTTTATGGTGTTCCCACCTGGCACGCTCTTCTTGAACTAGAAACTGATTTCTTGCGCACTCTTTATGCTAGCTTCTCAAAGTTTTCCAACAACTCTGGTGTGCACTCCTTGCACTAGCCTTGAGATCCTAGAACACTTAGAAACTCACAAAGATAGTGAATTCTATCTATTCTTACAAAGGGAACACTTATATACTCATGGAATTCACATATGCATAGTAAACATTCATCCACAGAGAACACACACATAGACTCATATGCAAGGAAATTTGCTCTTTCTATTAATTTGAATTATTTTTACAATGTTTACAAGACTGGATTGCAACATAGTCTCAATTCTTATCTTCTGAGAGATATTCTCTTCTCATACACTTTCCTCTTTCTCTTTCTCTTACACTATGATCTCAATACAATTAATCTATTTACAAAAGAGGGGATTTTCGAGCCTTCCTCACCTACTTCATTAAATTACATTTAATTTACATCTAGTTTGAATTGGATCTAGATCATCTTCCTATTAGCCATTAAAGGCGACTTACATACAACCTATACAAATACAATGGCTTGGACTTCCTTGAGCCTTACAATATTAAATTACATTAAATTTGATATTTAAACTCAAAATGAGAAGGCTGGAGCTTCTCTCTCCTTGGGATCCACTCCCTCATTTTTCACTATTGCATTGGCTGCTGATGCGCTATTGAGTAGGATCGATGCTCCTACATCATACTCCCCTGTAGAAAAAATCATGAGCTCCTTCTCATGGTTCCTCTGCTACTATTGTTTAGATCCTCCTGGGTCCCAAACTTCACTCTAGAGCCATCCACCTGCTCCGCTTCTTTGTTGCTGCTATTATTGTTGTCATGTTGCTATTGCAGGCTCTCCTCCTAGTTTCAAAACTTTATGTTGCAGTGCCCCATTTATATTGCCACAGAAATATCCTCTTGTAATCCTCCATCTGTTGATGAATGTCTTCTTTGTTGTCTTCAACATCAACCTCCTTATCTCCTCAATCTCCTTGCCCATCTTGTCTATGGCT
Source organism: Picea glauca (assembly GCA_000966675.3). Lineage (NCBI taxonomy): Eukaryota > Viridiplantae > Streptophyta > Pinopsida > Pinales > Pinaceae > Picea > Picea glauca. Next base: position 159,507 of record JZKD02S1792947.1, on the reverse strand, counting down.
CAACTCCTCTCCTGTAGTATGATCTGTTGCATATCCTCTTATACCTCAATATCCAACTTGGATTGTTAGATGAGCCTACTCTGGGTTATTTCTCCTTCTCCTAGGCCTTCCAATTCTTCAGAAAGATTAAAGGGAAGATCATCCTGATCTCCCATGCTATCTTCATCTCTTGTGGCATTGGCTTGCCACTCCACTGCGGACTCCAATTCTGCATCCATATTACTAAGATGATGCTCATTCATCTCGTCTAACAATTTTCTTTCTATCAGTTCCTTTGTTCCTCTACCATCTCTTCTGAATAGCATAAGTCCAGCTTCATCCAGCTGCTTCTCATGCTGGAATTCTTCTCCACTTTGCATGATTGTCTCCTTCTAGCAGTCTTCCTTTGTCTCTAGATTGCTCAACCAATCCTCCAACATCTTAAGCTCCTTTTCCCACTAAGAGAGAATTGCATCTGAATTCTCCTCTTAAACATTCCTTTGGATCACAATTGTGTGGGCCTCCTCTTCTTTCATCTCTTGGGAATATTTCAGTTTCTACTCCTTCTCCTCCTCCATGACAGTCTTTGCTGGCTATTCTTCTTCTTATTTTATTCTCCTTTGTCCATCTCCATGGGCCAATTTTTATTCTGGCGTCTCTTGCGCCATTTTCTCATAAACATGAGCCCCTACAAAGCTCTCTCCAAGAGATATGTTGATCCCTCCTATCATCATACTATAAAGTTGATGATATTTTCCTTCCTCCTTCTCTTCTGTCAGCATTCCTTGCTGATATGAACTCCTCTCTGAGTTCTCGAGACTCTAAGAAAGTCTCATCTCCTTGTTGCCCACCTGGAAACTTGACTTTTCCTTTCTTCCCTCTTGGCAGTCTACAACATCTTCGATTGATCTCTTCTCATTTCCCTCCTGGAAATCTACGATATCTTCAGTTGATATCTCTTCCTCCTCATCGAGGCTTTCTCCATTTTCTGGTTCACAGATGTAAACCATCTTCTCCTCTATGTCACTAAGGTTTTTCACTTTCCTCAACCACCTCCTCAGTATTTTCTTTTGCCTCCTGAAAATTAACTGCTGGATAGGCCACTTCACTTTTCTCTTCATTTTCCACTCATATCTCCAGTTCTCTTGTTGAATCCTCTACCATTGCAACGTTAATCTGTTGAGCTCCTTTCTGGTCTCAATGAGCTCTTTATCCATATGCTCTTTTCTCATTCTCTTGCAGTCTCCTCTTGGACCTTTTCTATGGCCTTCAATAGCCATTTTCTCCTTTCATCTATGAGCTTCCACTTTCTCCCTGTGAGTTACAGTCAGCCTTTTCCAAATTCTCCTCACTTAGCCTCTGGTTCACCTGTTAGAACCTTCTTTGAGCTTTTACACTCTTGCTAAGTGTAGGCGCACACCTTTCGCTCCCTCCTTCTCCTGAGCACTCCTTGCTCTTTGAATTCTTTAATCCAAATTCTCACCTTAACAGATCAATAGGCTCTCCTCCGCTCCAAGAACGCAACCATTCCTTTCCTTCATCCCACCTGGTTGTTTATTGTCTATTGCACACTTGCAAACAATATTCACACAGAGCATCAGTGCTCTGTCTTCTCCTCCTTTTCCTGTTGTCTACAAACAAAATCAATCTTGGATACCATATGATGGTATCATAAAAATATCTTATATGTGCTCTTATACCATATGATGCAAACCCCCACCCTCTCCTGGGGCTCGCACAACCTCCTAGTCTAGGATCGCTCACACAAGAGTTGAATTAGCTCTCGGATCCCTGTTGGATCCCCTCCAATGTTCACAGGCACTTTAATTTCCTTATGCAGGTCCAACAAAAATGCGTGGGCACTTTCTCTAAGCCCCCCTTTATCTTTAGAATCAAACTCAGGTGATATCCCTTTTTCTTCGGTGGAAATATCATGTGACCATGGGCTAGAACCAAGCGCTTAACTGAAAGGCACTACTTTAGCACTCCAGAACTTAAGAATTTGGAGGTTTTAACAACAAAACACTTAGATTCCCCCAAATAGTCGAACTGACAAACTCCCAAATAGATCAAGGATCAATGGTCCACACTTTGCACCACATTCTGTGGCTAAAAGGAACTCTGGGGATCCGGGCTTTGGGACTTCTCGCACCTCCAATGCACAATACCTCCAAACTCGCGAACTTCGAATTCATAGATATAACGACTGACATTTTCCTCAGATCATCCGTCCATGTTCACTCTAGAATACGGACTTTGAGACTTTTCCAACCTCAACCAACACTTCCTCCCAAATTTTTGAATGTCGAATTGGCAAAGGGAGGAGATCAACGACTCTTGCTCCTCCTACAACCAATGACTGTGATCAGCTTTGGAACTTTGGGCTTCAGAGTTCCTTACTCCTAATCGCCACCAGACTCTCGAACTGGTGAAGGGAGAAGATATACAGTCCATGTGTTCCTGACAATGGACGATCAGGATTGACTCTAGGCTTCGGGACTTCAAGAATTTTCAAACTAAAGAAAATTTCACCCACAATCTCTCTGACTGCTGAAATCTGAATACTCAGTGATCTGCGAACACGTGTCCCTGACAACAGACGATCAGGATTTACTCCGATCTTCAGGACTTTTTCCTCCCTTAAAACAACAACTCAAATCTACAAGAGTGGTGAAGTCCGAAGGACTTGGGGTTTTAACAGTCATGCTCCTTCTATTTGATCCAACGATTGTGATGGATTATGACTAATTCCGAATAGATCTCTTCCACGTGCCCTTGAAAAAAAAGGGACTTCTCCTCTTGGGGATTTTTCTCACATTGTCCCTCCTTGAGATTTGTCACTTGATAGAATCGAACTCTGGCACACACTTTATGCTCCTCTCCTGATATTGGTACTTAAGAAAGTCTCTTGTGCACTCCTTGCACTATCTCTGCTCTGAGATTTTTCAACACTTAACTAAGTATTGATGTTGTGCACACTTTGCACTGTTCTCTTCTTCAAGATTTTATACTCTTGTGAGTATATGTGCACTCCTTTCACTTTCTCTGCCTAAACTCACGATATCTCTCATGATCTATTATATCTCTCCTGAGGTATTGAACCTGTAAACGATTAAGACTATGCACTCCTTTCATGGGCACTGTGAAATCCTTGCACTGGTTTCTCCCTTTAATCTTTTACACTACTGTGAGTGTAGGCACACTCCTTGAGCTCCCTCTGTGCACTCCATGCACTATCCTTTCTGAGATTGTGACTTGTTCTAGTGTGCCCACCTAGCACTCTCTTCCTAAACTTAAAAATAAGTTCTTGCGCACTCCTTGCACTGGCTTCTCGGAATTTCCCAACAACTCTGGTGTGCACTCCTTGCACTAGCCTTGAGAGCCCAGAACACTCAGAAACTCACACAGATAGTGAATTATATCTATTCCTACAAAGGGAACAATTATATACTCATGGAATTCACATATGCACAGTAAAAATTCAGTAAACATTAAAAAAACAAGCCTTCATCCATAGAGAACACACAGAGACTCATATGAAGGGAAATATGTTATTTATATTAATCTGAATTCTTTTTACAATGTTTACAAGACTGGACTGCAACAGAGTCTCATCTCTTCTCTTCTGAGATCTATTCTCTTCTCATACACTCTCCTTTTTCTCTTTATCTTACACTATGATCTCAATACAATTGATCTATTTACAAAAGAGGGGCTTTCCGAGCCTTCCTCACCTATTTCATTAAATTACATTTAATTTACATCTAGTATGAATCAGATCTATATCATCTGCTTGTCATCCATTAAGGGTGACTTACATTCAGCCTATACAAATACAATGACTCAACCTTCATTGATCCTTACAATATTAAATTACATTAAATTTGAGATTTAAACTCAAAATGAGAAGGTTGTGCTTCTCTCTCCTTGGGATCCTCTCCCTCCTTGTGCGTTGTTGCATTGGCTGGTGACATGCTGTTGAGTAGGAGTGATTCTCTTACATCACCTACACCTTAAATTATTTGAACCCAAAGTCTTGATTTCCCTTCATGTACCTTATAACTCTGTTGACAACACACCAATGTTCTTCACAAGGTTTTTGTATGAACCTAGAAAGGATTCCAACTACAAAAGAAATATATAGTCTAGTAATGATAAGGTAGATGATACTCCCTACAAATTATGTATATTTATTTTCATCCTCAAATTCAATCCCTTCTTTTGATTTTAGCTTCAATTTTTTCTCCATTGGAGTAGAGAGAGGATTACAATCAATCATACCAAATCTATTCAACAAATCTCCAATGTACTTCTTTTGGGAAATGAATAAACACCTTGGATTCTAAGTGACTTCAACACCCAAGTAGTAGTGAATATGTCCCATGTCTATCATCTCAAAACCCTTCTTCATTTATTTATTTATGGATGCAATATATGCTTAATTGTTCCCTATTATCAAAAGATCATCTACATACACCACAAGATATAGAAATAGTTTTTCTAGCTTTCTTGACAAACAAAATTTCCTCATCAATATTAAAGTGCTTGAAATTGATCTTTGAAAGATACTTAGTTACATTTTCATACCATGCATGAGGTTATTTCTTTAGGCCATACAAATACTTGATGATCTTGCATACCTTATGTTCTTAACCCTTCACAACAAATCCTTCTGGTTGAGATGTGTAGACATTTTCTTTTAAATATCCATTCAATAATGGTGTCTTCACATACATGTGATGAATATTCCACCTATTTTGTGCTTCCAAAGCCAATAAAGCATGAATGGTAGCCCATTTTTCCGTGGGGTAAAAAATATTCTCATAGTGATGAGTCACTAGAAGTTGCAAGTGATGAGTCACTAGAAGTTGTCAAGATGATGGAGAATGAAGAAAATAAATGTATAAAAACGTTTCAAGAAGACAGGATGAAAATTATATTCTGATGGAGGATGAGGCAAGAGTGTCTCAGTAAGATATTGAAAGAGGAATGCATACACATTTTTCCAATGGGATTGTCGACAGACATTCATAGGAACTTGTTGTTGTAGAAAGAAAGGATAAATTGGCTCATGAAGATAGCCAAGAGAAAGTTGAAGATAAGAATTCTGATGAAATTATTGCAAGATTGGATGAAGAAATTAAGTTGTTGGAAAGATTGTTGATGGAACTTGAGTCAGAAGAAGAAAGTATAGCCACGAAGAAAACATGTTCACAAGTACCTAACAATGATAGGAAAATGTTTTTAGCATCTGAAGAGAAATAGGTAAATTTTAAATTTCAATTTAAATTGAAGGATGCATGCATAGAAGAGAATGATGAACATGAAAAGGTGATTAGAGAAATAGATTATGAGTTATTTCTTAGAGATGAAAGGAGAACTCAAATTCAACATTTTGACTTGATAAATTTTGAGGAAGAGATGGAATTTTTGGAGGGATGGATGACTCGATATGCAGGGAATGAAGACTGCAAGGAAAGGGTAGTCAACTCAAATTGATTTTGAGGAGAAAATGAAAGTGTCAATTAGAAAGAGCATAAAGAGGAGAGAAAGAATCCTATAAAAGGAAAGGAGATACACCATCCAGTGAGTAGCAACAAATATTAGCAAGAGAACAAAAGAAAATTTCAACAAGAAGTTCAGAGTAAAGAGATGTACCAACTAGAGGATAGATTAGACATAGAGATTGAGTTAATGAGAATGTTGATGGTGAAGATGTCATAGAGAAGACATGAAGAGGTAAAGGATATCTACATCAGCAGAGAAAATAGAAAATTGTAGGCATTGGTAGCAGAGAAGCAGGACAATGGAATAAGAGGACAAATACAGAATCAAGTTTGGGAACTTGGAGGAATTCAATAGTAGGAAATCATGATCAGGAGATCATGAAAATTTTGTTCCCGGGGAGTCTAATGCAAGAGCATCCTTCTTCTAAAATATTGTACATTTTGTAGAGGCCTAGGGGGTCTTTCATTTCACTAAGGGAATTGGTTACCTCATGTTTGTTTTATTGTATTTTCCTATATTTTATGATTTCTAGAAGAGAGACATAGGATAGGGGTTTGATAATGAATGTGAGGATTGAATTGTAAATGGTCTTGAATGTATGATAACATGAGAGGGACTGAGAAATGAGATAGATCTAGGGTCATTTAAATCTCGTAGGGATTTGTGAGTCCTAAAGATAGGAGTTGAGTGTGAGGATTTTGTGGATATGTGAGGATCCTTACGAGTTGTTGATAATTTGTTGGATCTAAACTAATTTTGTTCAGAATCCTTTTGTACAAATCTTGTAAGCCTTGAAGGCATTAGGGGTGGCCATTAAGGAATAAATCAGGCCAGAGAGAGAGAAATACCTAGTGAATGTAATTTAGGTCTGATAAGGCATTGAATCCTTATGTAAATTCATGTATAGTAAGTCTGCATATGGGTAATTGAATAAAATGACACTCTGTTTCGAGTGTTTCCCAAGAAATCTATGTTCATTGTGTGTGTGGAATCTCTGTCATCATGAATGTTAAGTCTCTTTGAAGATAGGTATTGGAAACCCCTATAGATAGGTATAATGGTTGAATTGAAAACCTTGGGTTTGTTTGTAGGTTAATCAAAGCTCAAGAGAGAGAGTCACGTAGGATTTGAGGAGATCAAGATTGAAACCATTCCACCAATGGAGAATTCCTTCAATAAACAATGATCATTGATCACTGGTAAGGATCAACGATCCTTAATCATTGAAAAAACTATAGTGTAAAGTTAAATGAACCATTTGATTCCTATGGGGTTTAATTAAGAACCATTGGATTGAAATTCAAACCTAGAGGACGAGCTTCATTGTCGATCGTCAGATCATGAATTCAATTGAGAGGAGGCATTGGATCCATTAGTGATTTCTGGAAGAACCCAGACCATCAGATCATGAGGCAATTGAAGTAGAGTCATTCGATCTAGTTGGTATGCCTTAGAGGAATCTCGATTGTCAATTCAACATTTGATTAAAATCCCATCCATAGATTGGGATTAAATGAGAGTTTTGAGTGAAGTGATCCATCCGTCCGTCGAGGGGATAGATCGATGGAGGAGAAGGAAAGCACGCTATAAGTTTTTCAAGGATTAGCACGAAGGATTTCGTGCATGTGGTGGTATTGTTGGACCCTATCAAGGACATGTGGTAGGTTATATAAGCATAGAGCATCATATGAAACCTCCCTTAAAACTACCTTTCAATAGTGCACATACCATTGATGGTATTTTGAGTTAAGCGCCTTTGAGATTTGCACTTGGTCATGAGTTTAAGGACACATGAAGGAAAGGGAACTAATGCATAAGAGTTGAGCCTGTAGACATAAGATATGGTGTAGGGTTAAGGAATGAAATCAGAGGATCTTGGGGATTGTGTGGAAAAGGAATTAATCCCCTAGACAGGGTGAATGGTCACATCGAAAGATGGAGTTTAGCTCCCGAGGGATGAAAGGAAAGCCTCGATCCATAGTCATGATTGCAGGAGTTATTTGAACCTGTTAATTATTATAGGATAATATCAGAGTGAAAAAATTGATCTAGGAATAATCCTATAGATCCTTGGACACCCCTTTGTGGGTTTAATGTGAAGCCTAGGTGAGTAAAGGTTGCCTAACTATGGGTAAGACCTGGTAGGTGGCTATCAATTTTTTTGTGATGGTCTAGGTTTCTCAACTAATCGAAATGTTGGTGTATTCCCATCAATATTAAAATTTTCAATCCTCTCAATCACATCATCCAATTGAACCTCTTGTTCTGACAAAGTGGATGGATATTCTACATGAGAGGGAGATGGCACTTCCAAAGGAGATTCTAGAGATTATGAGATAGGGATCCCCTCTTCAAGATGTGGAATCTTGTTATCAAACTCATGATATGTCTTTACATGGGTAAATATATCAAGATGATCAAGTTGTTTCTCAATAGTCTTTCCATTCTTAGTGGATTCAAGAAAAATCACATATCTAGAAAGAATGAACCTTTTATTTACCACATCATAAATACAATATTCCTTGGTGGTATTTGAGTACCCCAAGAAGATGCACTTTCAACTCCTTGCACCTAGATTGTTTCTTTTCTCCTTAGGGATTAAGGAATAACAAGTGGAACCAAAGACCCTTATATGCCTCGCCGAAGGAATGTGGTCCTACCAAATTTCATGAATCTTGTTCCCAAGAGCATGATATGGAATTTTATTTCTTAAGTACATTGCACATGGAAATGCATCAGCCCAACACATCAACTTTGCATTTGTGAAAATTAGCATTGAAGGTACCATATTCAAGAGTGCCCTTACACCATTATGTTGAGGATTGTATGGAATAGTGGTTTGATGCTTAATCTCATGTTGACAAAGATAGATTTAAAATTCATTAGAAGTATATTCCCCTCCATTATTAGTATGAAGAGTGCCAATATGATATTGTGCTTCATTTTCAATCCATGCATGAAAATTTTTAAATGTTTCAAGTGCTTGAGAGTTATGTTTCAACAAATCAACCCAACAAATCTTGGTGTAATCATAAAAAAAAGTCATGATATATTTATTACCAAAAGAAAATGCAACAGGCATGGGACCACATAAATAAGAGTGTATCAACCCTAGCTTAATACATTGTCTTGAAGTAGAATCATGAAAAGGATGCTTGTTTTGTTTACCAAGGATACATGCATCACATTTCTTCAAGTTACTTGGAATAGTAGGAAAAACAAAAACACCATTTTTCTTCAACATATGAAAAATATCATAATTGATGTGACCAAATATAGCATTCCACAAGAGACTATATGGAAATGTACCTTCATCATGGTGATAGAGGTATGCAAAATTATGTGCTCACGCATAATTCCTTTTCAACTTCAATAATTTATCATCCTCCCATCCTGTCATGATGACCATGTTGTCGAAATACCTCCTTATTTCAACTTTTCCATCAAACATGTGAATAGTATGGAATTTCTCTTGAATTTCCACAAGAGATAGAGAATTCCTCTGCAACTCATGAATATAGAGAACATTATGAAAAATAAAATATGGGAATCCAAGCAATTTGAGCATGATGGTGTCAATTCTTGTAGGTTTGATATTGGAACCATTTGCAAAGTTTATTGTGTCCTCTAAATTTCCATTCAGTTCTTCAAATAAGTCTCTCTGAAAAGTCATGTGGCAAGTAGCACCCATGTAAAGCAACCAAGCATATCTCCAACAAGCAAATGAAGTTTTGAACAAACATTAATTTATGCCAATTTTGCAATGAGAAATAACAAAAAGAGTGGATTTAGGAGCTTTAACATTTTCTTCCTTTTGTTCTTTCTATTCTTAGATCTTCTCCCATGGGATCCTACATGTATTTGAATCATGTCCATTCTTTCTACAATGAATACAATTAAGATCATATCTCTCACCTTGATTATGCCTACCCCCCTGCCTCTGAAATACTTCTTTCCACCTCTTCTCTTACTACCTTATCCTATAGAAGAATCATGTGATTGAGTCTTCCCTTTTTAAAAAGGCACACAATATCTCTACTGGGATGAACTTTCTTCTTCCCAAAATATTTCTCACATTCTGCAATTTTCTCCACCAAAACTCAAAATTGAGGGACTTCAAATGGTCACTACAATGCAATGTCAAAGCATATGTCTGTTACAAAGAATTGATGAAATCTAAAGTAGTTGATATCCCTATAGGAAATGATGAAATAATGATATATTGTTGCAAATTTTGATGTACAATAGGTGGCATTCCAGCAGAGTGGTTGAAAATGCAAAGGTTGTTACTGCACATGAGGAATTCTAGTTCTGGATCCATTATATCCCTACTAATACATTGGCATTGCAAGACCTATTCCATTTGCACATGGAGGAACAAGTGAGGAACCCCATGATCCTAAGTTCTTTTTAGTTTGGTAAAATGGAGTGCCACCTCGAAACTGTGACGTGGGTAGACCAAAATGTGCACCATGAGAACCAAGATTTGATAAGAACCCACTTACAACTGGACCAAATGCATTAGATTCTTGAGATGGCTAGGAGTATTGTGACTAAAGGGAGGTTATAGTTGGGTCACTGTGTATCTGATAAGTTGTTTGAGATGCTAGGGAGAATTTCACTTGCAAATCCTTGATTTCACTTCCATGAAAAATAATATAATCATATACTTTGTCACAAGGATGAATTTTTGGAACATCTTATTTTCATCCTTTTGTCCCAAATGATTGCATGTCTTATAGAGAAATGATGGATTTTTGGGTTTCGATGGTGTAGAGAATTACCTTGTAATTTATTTCACTCTTTGATGCCAAGTTGATGAGACTATCGATGTATGAATTGACCATTGTGATGATGGTAGACCCACCATTACTACTCCCACTATTGTTATTGTTGCTTGGATCCCCCATATCCTCATTTGTCGTTGTTAGTTGAATATGGAGGTAAAAACCACTATTGAATGTGGAGTAGTGATACCAATCCCTCACAAAATACCAACCAGCGAATGAAATAAAAGGTAGATGATTTGGGCGAGTTTTATGTTAGGTCTTACATGGGTCACAAGGGGAATAGTCTTGAGAGAGAGAGAGGAATACCAATGTTCTGATGATTGATTAGAATTCTCCATATGTCAATATTTGATTTGTCTCCTAGTGTGGTATCTTGGTTCATCTCCCCATTCTCTCCATTATGTATCCTCCAATGGTTAACTCAAAAGATTAAGGTTTCCTGGACATACGAACGTGTTGTCGATGTGGAGGAGTTTAGGGTTTCTATATGCTGGCAATGAATGAATATCAATGCAAGAATAAAAATCTCAAGAGAAGGTAAAAATATATTTTTGTAGTACAAAATGATGTGTTTAAAGTCACCTAGATGAACATAATAATGATCATGATACACTATGGAATGCTAATATTAGATACCTAATCCTTGGGATTATGGTACATTTAAAATATTATTTTAGGATAAATATGAAGAGTCATAGGTGAATAAGAAGAATCATCTAGACCTCTTAGAACATGAAACCAAATGTTACTTCTCATTCTATTAATGTATGTCTCATTTTAATGAAAATAAATCCATCCATGGAGTTAATCATGCCTGGTATGAAAGTGGTATCAGAGAAAGGTTTAGTTGATAACTCCATGATTTGTCCTGATTTGTTTCTCTTATCCATCATTCTTCTTCTTCTTCCTAATTTTCAAACACCTCTCTAAAAGCAATGATTGATGGCCATAACTCCTCTGAAGGCATATGCTTCATACCACCACACCTTGATAGACGTTGGATTGTAGGTTTGGTGATACCCTGGATATTATCATGAAGAAATTTCCTATGGTGCTTGGCACCATATTTTCGCAAACCCTTTCCACACCCAGACATATTTGAAGCTAAAGAATAATCACACACTTACAAACAATAAAATGTTATAGGAAGTAATGGTATTATTAGGATAATCTTCTCTATTGAACCTGTAAGGTGGAAGTTGGCCTGATAAAGATTCTTATTGCTACCAAAATCATCTACAAGTGTAAAATTTCCTCAAAATCCTTCGCTTCAACTGCCATGAAGAATCAACTAAAGTGTTCAGAATATTATTCCCATGTATGGTTTGGGATATTCTTGAGGAGGAGGAGAGCTCTCATGCTTCTATTCTACATCTCTCGAACTTGAATCACTTTGTGTCACAGCGCGAGGAAGCCACATTTTCAAACATCCTCTTTCAAGACACTAATGTGCATGAGATTTAAAGTTTCTTCTCCATGCATTAACCCTAAAAACACACATTGCTTAGAAACCCTAAACCTAATCCGAAATGGATGGAATATGTTATGAGAAATACCATTTCCACTTTTGATATGTGTTGGCTCTCTGGATGGCATATGTTATGAGAAATATTTTTTCCACTTTTGATATCTATTGGCTCTCTCAAAACCATTTAGAATATATCTCTTAACATTTGGCACTTCTGCTAATAAAAAGATTGTTCTCTCTTGTTGAAAACACCATTGGAGAGTCATCGTTCGACCACACATCCAATGATATTCCCTATCGTAAATTTCACAAATAAATTCATGAATACCTTTCATTAGTTTTGTGTATGACTAGATAGTGGGAAACACAGTGGAAGGAAATACTGATACATTTTGTATCAAAGTAGAGAGCCATTTCAGGAAATTTCATGTCTTAATTTTCAGGGATTGCACCAGTCAAGGTTGACAATGTTGTGGGTGATTGAGTGAAATGATAAACCAATATTTTTTGCAACTAAGGAGAAATCCATCTCAAAAATTTCATGTACAAATATCCAATAATTTCATTGTTTAGTGTTGATGTTGTCAAAGATATTGAACAATTTTTATTGTTCAGGGTTGAAACTGAAAGTTGGAAGGCTTATAGGAGGAATGAGTAAGGGATGAAAATCGATGGTGCACACCATTATAGTGGAGGAAAATGCATTCTCTTACCGAAAAAGGAATAATCGATCACATGATTCTTCTAGAAGAGGAGGTAGTAATAGAGGACATGGAGATAAGTGTTTCAGAGGTAGGAGGTATGCATAATCATGGTGAGAGATTTTATCTTCATTGTGTTCATTGTGGAATAATGGACATGAGGCAAAGATATGTAGGATCCCATGGGAGAATATCAAAGAAAATAAATACAAAAAAGGAATACAAAGGTAAAGCTCTTAAACCTGCTCATTCTGTTATTTTTCATTGCAATATTAGTATAAATGAAGATTTGTTCAAAACTTCATTTGCGTCTTGGGGAGGTGTCTGGTTGCTAGAAACTTGTGCTACTTTCCACATGACATTCCAAAGAGATTTATTTGAAGAAATGAATGGAAATGTAGTTGGTGTAGTAAAATTTGTAGATGGTTCCAGTCTCAAACCTACAGGAATTGGCACCATCGGGCTCAAATTGCCTAGATTCTCATATTTTATTTTGCATAATGTTCCCTATCTTCTTGAGTTGTAGAGGAACTTTTTGTATCTTTTGCACATTCAAAAAAAAGGCCATTATTCTATAGCAAGAAAACCCCCTTATGGACTACACTAGGGTTCAACATGTAGGAAGATCACAACCATCTAAAAGTCTCCTACTTTTCTAACTACCCCGAATATACCCGAGACTCGTGCATGAAATACAAGGTAAGAAAGATCAGGTAACTCTACCTCTTACTTTGCATTTGGTGTTGTTGGCACAGGGCCAGATCCAGGGTTCAATGCTACAACAATGCACCAACAAAACCCTAACTATCGGCCCTTTCGGCAACACCTGTGAAGAAGATGAAGTCTCACTCGAGGTAGAGGTAGGGGGGGGTGCAAGACTCAGGTGGCTGCAACCTTATCTAGGACATAGATATGCGATTATAATACTTAATAGAGAACTTAGAACTGTTAGTTCCTCAATAGGAAATCAATATCCACTTCGTTGATAAAACAGAGCTTCGCAACATTCACATTGATCTAATGTATTTAAGCACTTACCATAGGTAAATATAGCAGATATAGTAGATCAAGCACTAAGCACATTTGTATCGATCAGATCCAACATCCATATACATCGTTAGCACAAAGAATAAGTAGATTTATCTATCTCTATCAAAGAACTTAGCAAAAGAATACATAATCACATCAAGACAAGCACAAAGCAGGACAACACAGTGTTTATGTGGTTCACCCCCACCTTGGGGATACATCCAGCAAATATTCTTCTTTATTAGCTTCCTCGATCGATTACATGCACAGATCCACCAAAACCCTAATTCGCATAGGAAAGAAGATCTGCATAGCTTGCTAGATCCTTCTTCCTTGCGTTACAGCACAAAGCCTTCCACCGTCTGTTACAACCCCTTGCACTTAACTCCGCAAATATCTTACAGTCATGCACAAAGCACTTACAAACCACAATTGCACTTAGCATACGCTTACAACTGACTAGCGACCTTACATCACATATATCCCCCTCCTTACATTGCCTAAACATCTATTTATACATCACAAAATAGGCCTAAGCATGGGTAAACCCATGGGCCGACATCCCAATCCCATTACATAATCCCAAAAACTCAAAAAGGACCCAAAAAGGGGACAAGGTCCCATGATCTATGATTCATCTTGAGCTCCTCCTTCGACAGGCTATCAAAGTCCAAAATGGGTCAACATGACCAAGAATCTCCCAAAACTTGGTCAAGGGCCAACAGGCCCCCAACACTCACCTGTGACTTGTCCCGAGTCACTCTGGTCTGACTAGTTCTGCCTCGAACGCCTCAATATTGGCTCGAGCTACTTCGAACTGTTGTTGTGCTATGGAATCTTGCTCGGAAAACTCCTGGATCACTGTGTCGTTCACTGGCCCTTCTAGGTGTTGTTCTGTTGTGATGACAACATGTTCTAGCTTTGCTCCTCGGCTCTCGACCTCTGTGAATAATTGGCACGCCTTATCTTGTACTGGATGAAGTCATTGAGTTACTTTCATAATTTTTCTTTGAATCGTATGGATCTGTTGTTGAGCGGTGCGCTTCTCTTGAGACCGCTTCATTCTTTCTACAACCGACAGGGCTTTTAGTTGTGCCTGTAGTGTGTCTGCGTGTTACTTTTCTTCCTTGAGTTGTGACTCCAATGCCTGTAACTCTATATTCTCGGTGAGGTTCTCATATATTTGGTCACTTCGGTTACTCAACTGCTTGCACTCCACGACAAGAGCCTTTAGTCTCTCAACTGCACTGTGAACAGTTGTTTCTCTTTGGTCCCTTATCTCCTATGGCGTTTCGGGCACTGCACGGAGCTCTAAGTCTGTGATGCGTTGTTGTAGATTCTGGAAGACTTCTTCAAGTTGTGCCACCTACTGTGGAAATCTCTCTTCGATCTTTACTTATACGACTGCCACAGAGCGAAGTGCTCTGTTGACCATTTCCTTTACTTCAATTTGCTCGGCAAGCAACTATTCCTTGCTTTGTTACAACTGTGTTTTTTCTTCATCCCACTTCGCTTGGAGAGAAATATTTTCTCGTTCTACAGTACTGCATTGCTCTAGAAGGACTCCATGTACTTATTCCAAAGCCTGGGTAGATTGCGTTGTTTCTTCCTGTGCTCGTCGAAGGCGAGCTTCGACTGTATCATCAATTCGGTGGAGTTGAGTTGGCTCATCTCCCAATTTTGGTGTTCCTACTAACAGAGGTGCAGTGGAAGCTGTGTGGTTGGACTGTAGTGCCTGCTACACCCCTTGGAGCTCTACTTCAATTCGATTATAAATCTCCTCCTTCTTAGCCTCTTGTTTCTCTTCTGTCTTTAGTGAAGCATCATTCAAGGCTACTATGATGAAATTGAAGTCATCTGGGGTGATGATAGTCTGTAACTTGGTCATTGTTGATTTTGACTTCTTCCAAGAAGAAGGCTTCAGAGGAGAAACCTTCCTTTTCTTCGAGGGGTCCTCCTTGTCTCTAGGTGGTGTTACCTCACCTTTCTTTTTCTCGGCTTCTATGCCATCTATCTCTTCACCATCACCCCCTTGCTCCAGTGAGATGGAAGTAGTATTCATGGATATACTGTCTAAATTCTGAACCTCTTCAGTCTTCTTTGTCTTGCTAGGTCTGGGTGTATCCTGCGTAGTTTCTGGGCTGTCGATGTCGGATATCTCCATAGGGTCTGCTGGAATAAGGAGGTCTGCTGACCATTCCTTGGTGATCTCCTCTAAGTCTTCCTTCGTCAACTTGTAGTATGAATACTTCTATTGCTTATGTCCATCGGCATGTGCTGTGATGTAAATAAAATGTTGATCAGCATTGAACATCATCAAAGGCCAAAACTTGTAGAGAGTATTTGAAGTCATACGAGGTTCGGACTGGATGGATACCTTCAACTAGTTTTAATATGTGTGGGACATGGAATTTGACTACCATTGCTTATTCATGTCACTGTAATACCACAATGTACTGAAATTCATGGCCAGAGGTTCAAAGGGCTCGATGTCTGAGAAGGTCACGCCTTCCGGCATCTCCCAGGCAATGAAAGTGATCATGATCAAGAGCCAGGTGAAATGAAATTCATACCCTTGATCCTGTGCTTCTCTGCAGTCGAGTTCTAATTGGTTCACCAAGTACTGCACCCAATTCATTTGTAGGCCCTTCGTGCACTTCCCTGCAAGGTCGACTACAAATCCGGTGACTTGGGTGGGTCATTTCTTTCGTACTAATTTCCCAGCAATCAATTGATAGGTGAGGTGCACTATGCCACTCTGGATATAAGCTACCTTGTAGCCTCGCGTGCCCTTCTCGACATCGCCATAGGTGTCCTTTATCCTTTGTGCTAGAGCACGATCCATGGTTTTTCCAGGGAAAAACTCCTGTGGATTAGGTCCTTGCATTCTTAGGCCTCTGATCCGATTGATCAATGTCAGATCAACAGTGATACGATGGTTTAACCACAAATATCCACCATGGTAACAAGACAACAACAACTTGACACATGCATTCACCTCTTGGTGTCTTTCAAAGTGAGGAATCTTCATGATGTTGATCAGTGTGGACTGCGCGAGGTTATGGGTCCATGACTGAGGGGTGATCTTCAAATTCTTTCCCTTTGTTCTGGTCAGGTACTTATGTGGGGTGAGCATGTTATAGACCTTCCTGTCACTGAGGTTGAAGTCACTAAACTTCAACGCTGCAATCCTATCTTGGTCTGCATGAACTGCGTGTATCCCCTTCAGGAGGTATGCAGTGGCCAGGGCATATTCAAAGTCTTGGGGCACACTGTCTCAATTTACTGTGCCACTCAAAGGTGGTATATAGGCAAGTAGTATGCTCGGGATCAATTTAGCATTCGCGAGATCATCCTTGTGCTTGGTTTTCTTCTCATCTGTAGGACAGGATGGTCTGGCTTGAGTAGTGGATGGAGAGGTTGGAAGTCCTCTCTTCGATGATGCTTGTACACCTATAGGCAATCCTCTCTCCAACGTGACTCTTTCAGTCATCAAGTTGAGGAGTACTTCTGTTACTGATTCTTCAACTGCAGTGTGCTCGTCGAACATACGCGCTCGAGAGTAACGATATTGGGTTCAAAATTAACTCACACGATGTAATCAAATAGATGGCAACAAGGCGATGATCACTGTATACAATTCACTTAGTCTGCGAGCTCAAACTAAATTGTTCTCTTTGCATGGCGTGATGGGATAAATAGGTAACTTGGGAATAGATCACTTGCAACGGGTATGAAGCCTTCATTAAATTTGTTCGGTCCATTATGGCATATTCCAACGGTATGGTGTCAAGCCTTAAATTCCATTCTACCCGTTCAGGGTGTCAGTCGAACGGTTATAATGTTCCCAATGACTATATTGCTTTGCCATGGCAAAGTGCCATGTGTCACTATTCTGATATCCTGGTGAAGCTTCAATTCTGTAGATTTTCTCTTTGCAAAGTTCCCTCTAGAACCTTTTGTAACTTTTCAATCTTATCCCTCTTCTTACTTAGCTTCCTAGCCTTCTTTACAGTGAGCTTCGTCTCGGTATGTATTTTTCCATTTTGATTATTATCTTCTTTGTCCATAGTCACTGCGCGTTGTTGAGATTATTTGCTAGGCTTCAGGGGTAACACCTATTCTTTATCTGAGATAGGTACTTCAGTCTTCTATGGGTCTTCTAATTTTCTTGCAGCTTCGAAATCTAGGTTGCTAGTGTTAAATGGCTTCGATTTGTTCTCCTATTCTTCAATCAAGTGTGTGATCCTTGTAGTCATGAAATCTTTTAACTCTTGTTTCTTCTGCTCCAAAACTTCTTCTTCTTCCTTTCATCTGGCTTGATCTCTATCAATCCAAGGTTTTCCTAGTAGCATGGTAAATAGGGCATTGTCCTCAATAAATTTAACAATCTCAAAATCTTCTTCAGTCAAAGTTCCATTGGCATTCATAGATATCTGAGTGATCTTTCCACATAGGTTTACCATTTTTCCTCTGAATAACTCTATTCCTCCTAATGAAGGAATCATAGCAGGCCTCCCTATAGCTTCCCAAGTTCTCTCTGTCATGATATTCACATGTGTTTCTTCATCTAGAACACAGTCAATGTCGAAGTCTCCTATTCTTGCTTCAATGCATTCTTTTTCTTTAAAGATCTCTGATAATCTAACATGTCGGTGGTCATTCAGGGTTTCTCTCATTTGTAGCAATGCTTTCTCTTATTCTTTCTGGGATTCTGCCATTTCTAGATTTTCCTTAGGGTTTTCTTGATTCAGATTCATTCCTTCAAGCTTAGCAATCATTCTAGGGTAATCCAACACTTCATGGACCATAGATTTGCAACAAAGACAACTAGGTCCTCTCCCAGGGAATTCCTTAGCAAGATGTCCTGGTCTTCTGCAACTGTAATAGAGGGTTAATCCTCTCTTTCTTTTAAATGATCCCCAACTTCTCCTGTACTGCGTGCTAGGATCATAGGAGCTAACCTGCAACAAATTCTTTCTAGGATCTTGCATCCATTTGTTAGTCCAAACATTCTTTCTATGCATAGGTATAACATATCATTCACTATTCTTATCAGATCTATTCATATCAAACCTTCTTTCATCTATTAGTGCCCTAGTCTTCAAGATAGGACAAAATCTATGAAACATACCTAGATCCATACTTTAGAAACACAAAATTTCACTTATCTTACTTTTACAAAGCATAAAGCTTTCAGATCTAGAATTTTTCTAATATTCTTACCTTTATCAGAGCACAAAGCTTACATATCTTACCTCTTTTCTTCATATTTGACCTCTTTTCTTCATATATGACCTCTTTTCTTCAGATCTGACCTCTTTTCTTTGGATCTGAACTCTTTTCTTGGCACAGAGCTCTTCAGGTCAAGTAAAATGCTACACACTAGGTCAACAGATCAACGCAGAGAGATTTCATGGTTTCATGTCGAATCTTTGCACAAAGCTTCTTATTTCTCAGTTCCTAGCAATCACAGTTTCAGGTCCTGGCAACGAAACCATTTGTTGGCACAGGGGCATACTCAGGGTTCAATGCTACAACAACGCACCAACAAAACCCTAACTATCGGCCCTTTCGGTAACACCTGTGAAGTAGATGAAGTCTCACCCGAGGTAGAGGCAGGGGTGGTTGCAAGACTCAGGTGTTTGCAACCTTAGTTGGGACATAGATCTATGATTATAATACTTGATATAGCACTTAGCACCATCAGTTCCTCAATAGGAAATCAATATCCACTTCGCTGATAAAATAGAGCTTCGCAGCATTCACACTGATCTAATGTATTTAAGCACTTATCATAGGTAAATATATCAGATCTATCAGATCAAGCACTAAGCACATTCATATCAATCAGATCCAACATCTATATACATCGTTAGCACAAAGCATAAGTAGATTTATCTATCTCTATCAAAGCACTTAGGAAAAGAAGACATAATCACATTAAGACAAGCACAAAGCAAGACAAAAAAGTGTTTACATGGTTCACCCCCACCCTGGGGCTATGTCCACCAACTCTTCTTATTTATTAGCTTCCTCAATTTGTTACATGCACAGAGCCACCAAAATGCTACTCTGCATAGGACAAAAAATCTGCGCAGCTCGCTAGATCCTTCTTCCTTGTGTTACATCACAAATCCTTCTGCCGTCTATTACAACCCCTTGCACTTAGCTCCGCAAGTCTCTTACAGTCATGCAAAAAGCACTTACAAGACACAATTGCACTTAGCATATGCTTACAACTGAATAGCGGCCTTACATAACATAGATCCCCCTCCTTACATTGCCTAGACATCTATTTATACATTACAAAATAGACCTAAGCATGGGTAAACCCATGGGCCGACATCCCAATCCCATTACATAATCCAAAAAACCCAAAAAGGGGCCAAGGTCCTGTGATCTCCGCTTCGTCTTGCGCTTCTCCTTCGACAGGCTATCGAAGTCCAAAATGGGTCAACATGACCAAGAATCTCCCAAAACTTGGTCAAGGGTCAATAGGTGTCGATCCTCTTGCACTTGATAGCTCCGCTGACTACAAGCCTCCTCCCAAGGCTAATCTACATTCACAAACAAATAAAAAGGAAACTACAAACATGCATCTCATATATAAATCATGGGTTAGATGTTAGAATAAAACATAGAGCAAATGCAATCATTTGGCATCCATGTAAATGTGGCTCAAACATGGCCATAAACATGTAAATGTGGCTCAAACATGGCCATAAACACAACACCAACCATCACACACTAGGTCAACACCAACAATTCACACAGATTCAACATGCTATATCCAACAACGTCATGAGATGGACCAAACAAAAGAACAAATAGCTACTTTCACTACACCCATTCATAATAACTCGGAGCATTGGATCTCTATGTACACCCAAACTCATGAAATAGGAGTTACAACTAGTGTAGCCTTCTAGTGTCCCCATATTGGATTTGATACCATGTAGGCAAAYSAGAGAGTAGACATTGTTTCACAAATAAAAATTHYRTTGMGTGATATTTATTAACATCAAASAATATTTCATATTTATATATCAATMTTTTCCTTARCATAGACACACTATCTTAGCACACTAAAAACCTATTGAAATAATATATCAACCACACACCAAAATATAAACCAACTAGTTGGAGAGAATCTCTAATATTCAACTAGATATAACAACCTCCTAAAACTTTGAAGCAAGCTATTCATGTAGCTATTCATGTAGATACAAACTCTACCTCACATTGACCAATCCAATAACAGCCACACACCTCTCATACAATCAAGTATCACACATTAATATATAATACAAATAGGAGTTAATAATTCCAACTCAAAGTATATCAAGACAATTGAATTCCATCCATCTAATTCCATA
>JZKD02S1792947.1:83023-103580 GCA_000966675.3 Picea glauca | reverse complement strand
TTATTTCCCCTTAAGTGGGATATATGCATACTTTTGACATTTAGTGTAGAATGGATGAGTCTCATGGCCCAATCATTTTTTTAATGCCAAAAACCAATGACTCAAGCCAAAAAAATTGTTTTATATCTCATTAAACATGCACAAGTTCATGAACCACCACATAGGCCCTATAAAGGCACTTGTTTATTGATAAATGGTACATATGAATAACTTTGACAATTTGTGAACCATTGATGGGTTTGTTTAGGTGTAGAAACTAGGGACTTAGGTCATAATGGTTCCTAGTAAGGATCATGGGCCATGCAGGGGGTCCTATAGTATCAATACTATTATTGGGTGACTAGAAGCGATGTTTAGTGCCCATATCCCCTCTTGGTCACCAAGGACCCCTTTGGGAGGTCATGTGTGGTGGTTCAAGGAGAAGTATTTATTATCCTTAGATTCCTAGAAGCACTATTTAGGGCTTAACGCCCATGTTCCTTCCCTCAACCATGTATAGGGCCTCAAGCCCTATGTCAAGTGCCAATGATACCCTTAAGAGGTCATCTCACCCATTAGTCATGTTTTATGTGTCATGTATCTTCCTATGTTTCTACACTAGACTTCATGGTAACCAAGTCGGTGGTATGGAATGCATAAAACATAGCAAAATCAACATTTTTTTGCTCTTTCAATATGTCTTGTTTTGACGAACCATTGCAATTTGTTACAAATATCGATAGGTGATGAAATTGAAAACATATATAGACTTGTTTATGCATATTACAAATATCTAATTTTTTTTAAAGAAGTGTTTTATTTAATTTTATTTTCATGTGACATATCTCATTAATTAAAAAATTACATGGGACACTACTAGACACTAACCTCTACATGCTAAAAAAAAAAACTATTTTCATTATGTTAAGACCTTCAAATGTTGCATTGCTTGACATACAAATTTTGGGGTGTGTTAAGACCTTCAAATGTTGCATTGCTCGACATACAAATTTTGGGGTGTGTTGACGTTATTGATTTAGAAAAAAAATAAAACGATCATACTTTTTATACACTAATTCCATCATTTAGATACTAAAGAATTCCACTTACAAACATATGTCCTATACTCTCAAAAACCAATGTGGATACTAGAAAAACCAAAATTAATGTAATTATAAAAAATCAATTAATAAAAATTATATATTTGGAAAAATATCCCATTTTCTAAGTTTCTTCTTATTACCCGTGCAAATAAAAAACAAATATATCAAAACAATATACAAATACAAATATATCAAAACAATTAAATTTAATGATTTTTATTAAAATAATTAAACATTATATTTATTTAAACTTGCAATTTGTAAAGATAAATTATTTAAAAAAAATAAACATTATATTTATTTAAACTTGCAATTTGTAAAGATAAATTATTTAAAAAAAATAAGTCATTAAATTCAACATTCAATTTAGCAAAGTAAATTTTATGCTTATTAGCAAATATACGCACAATATATGATATGTATCTTATATACAATATAAGATACATGAAATATATATTTCACTTTAAAAGCAACGATCAATGATACATCACTCTTGAATTGTTTACATATTGTGACCTTTCAACAACCCCGTGAACAAACAGCTAGAAGCAACCAAGAAATTCGGTGTCCACCATTCCAAGTCACATTTCTTATTAGTCCCCACCGAAGGTTAGGACTCTAGCGTTCGTTTCAATGTTGACTTTCAATTACTTTGCTTTTGAATATACATATTTTCTATGTTGCAAAAAGTTGTACATAGGAGAAGTAAAATAGTTATTTTTTATGGTATTTTAATTTCTTTTATTAGACATTGTATTGGCTAATAGGTTGACCTCTTATTGCACAATTCTTTTTTGAATGTTTCCATATCTTAAGTTTGGACCCAATTATATCTTAATCATCTTCACATAGCCTAAGTTTTTTTGTGAACGTTTACATATCCTAAGTTTGGACCTGATTATGTCTTCATTATCTTCACCTAGCCTAAGTTTTCAGTGTATTAAGTGTATTAATGAAGCTGATAATGCATTTATTTATTGATATCATTAAATTTATAATACATTCGGTTTCCAAACAGATCTGAAACATAAGTTAGACAATATCTGAAGGATAAGTCAGTAAGTCAGACGATCTTTATATGTGATGAATTTTGGCAATATTGGGCAGCCACCACCACCGCCACTGCCATCATCAGTTCTTTACCATTGTAAGTTTCATATTTCTCCTCCATAGATATTTGCAATGCCATTGAGTTCCATGACTATCATATAAACAACAAAGCACACATAGATTCATCACTGGTTCATTCATCATTGATTCATTGGTTCCTTCGCAATGACTGTTTCTGCAAGGTTGAAATCCCAATAAGTTTATACTCTTTCCAAGTAAGTTTTATTCCTAGTTATTGTTTACTATTTGCAATCAAGTTTCATTTACTTCATAAATGCTTTGAGAAATACTAATTAATTTTCTATTTACTTCATATTTAGTATTTTTTGTTTGTAAGTAGGAATGTTATTTATTTAGTAAAACTATTTGAAAAATAGAGATTTTAAAATCAATTCAACTTGTTGGAAAGTAGCATCACCTTTGTGGCAATCACTATGCTCGAGTAGTAGGTAGTAGTAATTAATCAAGTGTTTTCATAGGCTCATGGCAGAAGCTGGGACACTATGTTATGTATACAAGAAGACATGAAGACATCTTTTTTAGGCAGCGAAAGCATCAACAAAGCTAGATTTTAATAACAAAGATAACATGGCACAACAATCACACAATTGAAGACAACGTTTATGTCGAAAACCTTATAAGGGAAAAAAATGTGTGGCAATGATAATCAATATTCTTATTGATCAAGGGAGAATTACAACAACCAAACACAAGATTACAACCATCCTCTCACTCATCCCACACAATGCATGCACTTCATTGCACACATGCCTCTATGGGTACACATAGATATATAGCATCTATCATACAGTTAGACTAACTGATTACAAATTGATCAACCTATTACACAAACTAATCACTTTAGTGTGCATGCATGCATATTCTATTTTTAGCTAATAGCTAACTGCATAATACTGGGAGTTAAGATCCAATCCCCATGGTAAATTAGTTGCCACATTTTCAACAATCTCCACCTTCACAACAATTTACCTGATATATCATGCCCAAATTTATTCATCACATTTTCTGCAAGCCCAGAGAAGCCAAACACCATCACAACTCTACAAATTTTCTAGCATTACTGTTATGTGAACATGTCTGCATGATTTTATCTAGTATGGACCATTTTGTCTCTATCAGTAACCTATCTTATAAAATGATGCATTGTCACATTTTGATACACTAGACTATTAGTCAAATGCACAATTTTTAGGTGGCTAGAGAGGTAGTGGGGGGGGCAGAGGGCCCATAGTTATAATAGTAGAGGTCATTCAATGTAAGGTAGACTAGGTCCAGTTTAGTATTAAATAAGACTCACTATGGTAGTTAGATATAATAAATGTAAGAGGACTTACAAGAAGGTTCCTCCTCTAAAATGATCTTAGGTTGTTGATAGAACTATATAAAGGGGTTCAAGTAATGTAATGGGATATGAAGAAAAGTATCGTATTGTGAGTGGTATCTCAATAGGAGGATTCCCCCTCGAAGAGGCAAGTGAACATGAGAGGATCCCTTCCATAATAAGATCCATTGTATGGTGTTGCCCTACCTCAAGGGTTTTGATATAATAAAGTGGTGGTTTTCTATATTGTTCTATGAATATTTGTGGTGTTTCTATATGCAAGTATTTGGTTCTTAACAAGTAGTATCAGAGCACTTTCCTTGGCAAGAAGTGTGGGATTTGTTTTTATTTTTGCAGATTTTTTTTTTCAGAGTAGAAAAAGAGGGACGCAAAATTTAAGACATTTGTTTGTATATTTCTATGCAAAATTTGCAGAAACGGGTTGTATATCTGAGTTCCTCTCAGAAAAACACCTAATTAAAAAAAAAAAAAACATTCGCAATGGAGTTCGGGAAGTCAAGATATTGACATTTTAAAATTTGCAAATTTTCAAGGTTTTTTTCGCGGACGACGACGTGATTTTGTTTTATTTCTGTAGCACTTGGAGGTCAAATCTGCTAGAAAAAATTACATATCTGAGTTCCTCTTTCAAAAATAGTTGATTTCAGAAAACAAATCACCCAAATTGGAGCTCCCGAAGTGAAGATATCGCTGATTTAAAATCAACCATTTTGGGGGGTTTTCGTGACAGCGGTAGGACTGCATAACTCATAATTTTTCACAGAGTGATCAAATTGCTACCAGATCAATGGCATGGGATGGATAATTTTAAGATATTTATTTTGGTATATTATATGTGGTATTTCAAATGGATATTCAACTTCTCAGGGAAATTAGACGGAATATTGAAACCCTTGAGCATAATCTCCAAGAGGATCTACAAGTTGTCAGTTACAATTGTCACAAGGTTCAAAGGTCCTTGACTCACACACATGAGAGATATCTTATGGAGGACATCAAAGATTCATATACTCAAGAATTATATGCATGGAATGATTTTGAGGTCGATTGTGATGATTGGTACATAAATAACTGTCATTTATGGGATGACAACCATTTTCATATTTTATTTGATGACTCTACTCCACCTTTTGTAGAGAACATCAATGTGACAAATCCGAATCCAGTTATGATTACGAGTGTCCATCCTACATATTCTATAGTGGTATTATTCCTTCCATATTCAGGTACAACCCTTTCCCACTATGTGGATGAATCTTCTTATTTGGATCCACATGACAGGTGTCGGTCTTTGGAACATCATTTTCAGTTGCTTATTAGGTTCTGCTATCTTTCGCATGGATTTCACAAGAGCACTTGGACATGGGACCCTGGTTTACAATAGTGGTTGGACTACTTCAACATGGTGTCTTTCATTTCTACATGGGACCCTGGTTCTCTAGTCTACTTCAGCACTATGGTCCACACTTATCCATGGCACCCTGGTATATGGTTGTACATCAAGCGTTGAGGACAACACTTTCATAAGGGGGATGGAATGTTAGGTAGCTAGAAAGGTAGTGGGAGGCCCAGAGGGCCCATAGTTATAATAGTAGAGGACATTCAATGTAAGGTGAACTAGGTCCACTATAGTATTGAATAAAACCCACTATGGTAGTGAGATATAATAAATGTAAGAGGACTTACTAGAAGGTTCTACTTCTAGAAGGTTCCTCCTCTAGAATTATCTTAGATTGTTGGTAGCACTATATAAAGGGGTTCAAGTATTGTAATGGGATATGAAGAAAAGTATTATATTGTGAGCGGTATCTCAATAGGAGGATTCCCCCTTGAAGAGGAAAGTGAACATGAGAGGATCTCTTCCATAATAGGATCCATTGTATGGTGTTTCCCTACTTTAGGGGTTTTGATATAATAAAGTGGTGGTTTTCTATATTGTTCTTTGAATCTTTGTGGTGTTTTGTATGCAAGTATTTGGTTCTTAACAACAATGATTTGACCACCACAAAATATCTCATCCTGTACTTGTCCAAACTTACCCAATAGATCATTGCATTCTTGCAAAACATAAACTGAGGTAGGTATCCTTTTTCAAGTCTTCTGAATCAACATAACCATAGACTAAAGCATGCAACCACTATAGGTGATACTTATCCTTATGTTCTTCTAAGATACTGAAGCACCCATTTCCATGCTCTTCACATGGTTTTTCCATGTGTCAACTTACAACACCAACTACATGTGAAATATTGACCATTTCCATTTCATACATCAAACTTCTTACTAACATATGATACTCGAGACATATAACCCTTTTCTTGTTCATTAATTAGGACATCAACTTGAAGAAAACTTACAATGGAAAGCCAAAGAGATTTTACGAGTTTCACATTATTCATACCGAATTTCATGAGTATTTTCATCACATACTTCTATTGTGATAAACAAGGCTTACCATATTTCCTGTCTCTATGTATATCCATGCCTAAGATTTGTTTCCCTGCTCTTTGATCCTTCATATCAACGATCCTAACCAACTGAGCCAACCTGTTGATCTCAAACATGTTTGTTCTTGATACAAGCATGAGATATAACACCAAGATAATGAATATACCATACATACAATGGTTATTCTCACTTCTTGTAAAATTTGGCTCACCATGAAGGAATCAAACATCTTGTACCATTTTCCTAGCATGCTTCAGGCCATACAATGATTCCTAAGTTTGCAAACAAATCTTCTGTTGCGACCTGAGCTAACCTTTTTGGTTGTTCCACATACATATCCTTATCCAAATACTCCATGTAAAACAATTTTAACATATAGTTTTACTAACTCAAGATCAAGTAACAAAACTTGTGCTAACACAACTTGAATAACAACAAGATTTTGACAACTAGTGAGAAACTTTCATTGAATTCAATACCTTCCAAATACCCTTCTGATTCCAGTCATGCTTTGAACCATTCATCTTTTACTATGTTTGATTTTTTTATAAAATATAGATTCATCAAACATTGCATTTTTGTCCATGATGATTTTGTAGGCAGTAGGATCCCACAATCTACATCCCTTAGCATCATCATTGTATCGAATATCTACCTATTTGATCTGGGTCCTACTTAGAATATTGATAAAAACATAAGCATCACATTGAAATAATTTCACATTTGTGTAATCACCAGATAACATGTCCATACCTCTTCCAAAATCTTCCATTCTTCTGCAACCGATCATGACCGAGTTACCAGATAGGACATTCACCTTTGCCCAGAACTATTGCTACAACTTGGCACTACTGAACATGCCCTTTTGATTCCAACTTCCTTGTAATAATTTCCAAGTTCCATGGATATGAATTTACCTTCATCATATACTCTCAAACACTTGATTGACCTCTTAACGTTCATTTCACTATAAATCTCTAAACACATCAACCTTTCTATAGACCCACCTTTTTAATGTGGGCACACTGCTCCACCTCAAACATTGCATTCGAAAAACCTTGACCAAATCTAGCCAAGCCAACCCAACAGAAACTTTGTTGCTCACCTCCATAGACTTTACAATGAAGTCTTAGTTATCCACCTTAACATGAACATTCCCTTGACCCAATCTAGTCAAACCGGTCAAGTAAGCCTAATTGATCAACCAGTTACACAATTAGACTAATTAATTACAAATAAACAATTAGACTAATTGATTACAAACTAATCAACCAGTTACACAAACTAATCACTTTAGTGTGCATGCATGCATATTCTATTTTTAACTGATAGCTAACTACAAAATACTCAGAGTCAAGATCCAATCTGCATGGGAAATTAGTTGGCACATTTTCAACAATCTTGATGGAAGGCTGCCATAAATTTGTCTTCTGCAAAATCAATACAGTACTAAGGTGCGTAGTTGATTGAATATTGAACAATCCTCATTCAGCCAAGTATGGCATTCATCTTAATTTAAGCAAGACTGCTATTGATGGATATGGGTTAAAATCTTAGACTAAAATTTACCATGATACCCAATATTTAGTATTAGAAATTCAAACCATAAAGCTATATTATTAGTAGAAGAAAGTCAAACCTTAAAGTATATATACATATATATATGATGCATTGATTATAATGTTCACACGCCCAATGTTTGTCTCCAGAGTTATCTAGAGTTATCTATTAGAGAGGTTGCATCACATAAATAATGTGCAACAACTATGAAAAGGGTTCTAGGAAAAACTGAAGAAGAATAAGGTGATAGATATTCACATGCACAATCCATGGTTGTCGAGTGAAAATAGAATGTTTGTAGCTACCGAGAAAAACTGCATCAAAAGACATGATAGTAAATAGAGAAATCAAAGAAATTTATGGGAAAAGTAAGCAAATAGACATGACATCAAAAGTTGTTTACTGACCTGGCCATGTTGAACAATATCCATTGGCATGTAAGCTGATGCCAATGTGGTTGTGAAGTGATGGTAACATGATTGTTCGTATTGCCAGATATCTTATAATACACGTCGCTGCATCAATCACATCTTTTATAATACAAATCCACACAAGTCTTCATCTCCAAACAAAAATAATACACACATTCAACTATAAAATTATTGTTATTATACAAATAATTCAACTCAATTAGTAGCCAAATTTCTAATGAATATGGATTCTTAATAAATAAAAAAATGTTAAAAAAATAAAATATTTCTTAAATGCTACTTCCAATAAATACGAATTCTCAACCAAAATATCGAAGAAATAACGTGCTTCTTAAGCATTATCGAAATTTATTTATTTATATATATGTAATAGTGTATTGAATATGATTCTAGTGAATATGGGTTCTTAATAAAAAAAAATGTTAAAGAAATAAATTATTTCTTAAATGCTACTTCTAATAAATAAATCCTCAACCAAAATATCGAAGAAATAACGTGTTTCTTAAGAATTATCGAAATTTATTTATTTATATGTAATAGTGTATTGAATATGAATATTTATACATATTAATAGTGCATTGAATATGAACACTTATACATATTTGTTTAAATTTGGGTTCGATGTTCATTTAGAGGTAGAGAAGGAATTGGGTGTATGCAACTTTGGCAAATTTATTTATTTATATGTAACGGTGTATTGAATATGAATATTTATACATATTAATAGTGCATTGAATATGAACACTTATACATATTTGTTTAAATTTGGGTTCAATGTTCATTTAGAGGTAGAGAAGGAATTGGGTATATACAACTTTGACATTTTACATATGTTTTGTTGGACTATATTATCATATCAATAACCTAATGTTGATGTTGAAGTATTTTATTTAGGAGAAATCTTTATTTGTAAAAAATTATAAAAAAAAACTTATATCTAATATCTATTTTTCATTTCTCCATGAGTAATCCATTTTTTGAGAAATTCTCTCCGTTGCTTTTGAATATTGATATTACTATATATATGAATTTCAAATACATTGTGGAAGAACATAATTTAGGCAACATGGGAATGTGCCAGCAGGAGAAAAATGGATTAAATATAATTTTGATGGTGCCTTTAAAGAAAATCTAGGCAGAGCAGGGCCAAAGGTGTTTTGAAAGAATAAGGGATATGCCATAACTATATAGTGGTATAAATATATAGATAAAAATACAAATAATCAAACAGAATTGGATGCCTTGATTTTAGGCATCACATAAACTTTGAAAAAAACCTTTCGATGAAAATTATTTTTTTCACAAAAATCATTTTGCTAGTTAGAACATATCAAGAGGGACAAATCCATAAAATGGAAGAAATTCATGTGGATAAATTGGAAAATAACCTTAGAAAAACTGTAAATTGAAATGATGCCATGTCCTGGATTTTGGGTTCCCCATTAATAGGATAGCCTGAAAGAAGCTTCATCGATCCTTAGGCCCCCATAAATTGGGTACTTCCTTGAAATGATCCTCCCTCCAATGGAAGGATACCATCTTAGGAAAATTTCATAATGGAATGATGGTGCAGTCTCGCTGGCGATTCTCCCAGTTACAACAGTAAATGTCCACTTGATTACTTAACCACAAGGAGGCTCATTGCCCATTACCATTGTTTATCTTTGCTCGCCTTGTATGCTTAAAAAAAGTGAAAGTATGTACTATTAACATCCCCTCAGTGAAAGCTTCAATGTTTAGTTCCATTACAGGTGGAATGACCCTTGCTAGCAATAAGAAGCCTGAAAAATCTCTCATATTCTCTGGACCCGCCTTTTCTAATCCCTGTCAATGCACCATATATTGTTTTTCCTATCCCCAACCCATACCTTTACCATCTACTCACATAAAACCATATAAGGACAGAACAATGAATATGTTCATCAATTTTAGAAGCTTTCATGCTCGGCCTTCCTATTTCCATTCCTGCCAACCTGGTAATGCTCGCAAGTGTTGGTTCCAAAGACTGGTTATAAAGGACTTATGCATGTCAGGGTTTGTAGCATGATAGACACATGAGAATATCAGAGAAGAGATTGAGTTATAATTTGTGTTTAATTAAATTAATCTAGATAACTTACTAATTATTTTTTAAATTTCTACCCATCCCATAGATATTGAAAGCTCAATTTGCATATATTCTTTAAGATACCTTTGGGTACAGTAGCTATGGAATTCCAGTAAATTGAAATACTTTCCAAAACGGTTTTAAGGAGGACCAACCTATTTCCACTAGAAAGGAGTATGTTCACCCTAATAGAGATCATGGCTTTCAGTTTTCTGATAAGCCACCCCCAATCATCTTTTCTGTAACAATCCATTTCCAGAAAAAAACCAAAGTACTTGATCCCTTCTTTGATCTGAAAAGAAGCTAAGGAAAGATGATGATTAAGCTTCCTACCAGTTATTAAGACTTATACTTGATTTTTCCAAGTTGAACCTCATTCTGGTGGCTTTGCAATATAAGTTGAGAATTGTTTTTAGGGTCGAAAGGTCTCTAAGGGATCCATACACACTACAAAAAATATTGTCAACAAACAGAAAATGAGTAATCATCTCTTAGTCAGATAACTGCAATCCTCTTAGTGAACCATTCGATGGGGCTTCCTAGAAATTCTACTAAGAGCTTCTGCAATTATCAGAAATGGGAAAGGAGAGAGGGTGCATGCCTGGCGTAGGCCTCTCAAAGCCTTAAAGAATATATAGGGGGACCCGTTAATAAGAACTACAAAGGATGTTCTTTGGATACATCCCACAATCCAATTTATTGTAATCAAATTCATCCCCAGTAATATGAGGACCAGGAAGGTCCAGTCCACTCTGTCATAGGCTTTAAAAAAATCTAGTTTAAGGATAATTGCTTTGACATTATTCTTTTTTATTGAGTGGAGGGTTTCCTGGGTAATAAATACCATGTCATAGATCTCCCTATTTTGCAAGAATCCAAATGGTTCTTCTCCAATTACTTCACTTAGCATAGTTTTTAAACGTCTGGAGATGATCTTAGTAATTATCTTGTAAATGA
Organism: Picea glauca; assembly: GCA_000966675.3. NCBI lineage: Eukaryota > Viridiplantae > Streptophyta > Pinopsida > Pinales > Pinaceae > Picea > Picea glauca. The sequence goes on along the minus strand of JZKD02S1792947.1, from coordinate 92,522 downwards.
CATTGTAGCATAAAATGGGTTTATAGTCTATAAAAGATGAAACATCTTGTTTTTTTAGGAATGAGACAAAGGAAGGTAGATTTTAGAGACCCATGAATTTTTCCAACCCTCTAGGATTCCCTTATTTTCAAGAGTAAGTCATCCTTTATCAAGTCATAGAACAATTTGAAAAATTTGACTATAAAATCGTCTGACCCCAGATTTTTTTCCATTCTACATGGAAAAGAGGGATTATTTTAACTCCACTTCCGACACCAACTCCTTTAGGGATTGATTCATTTCCTCAGTAAAGAATGTAGGTAATTTGTTTACCACTTCCATAATTTCCTGAATCGGGCATCCGACAGGAGCTTCGAAAATATTTTAAAAAATTTAGCTCCCGCTTCGAATTCTTCCCGAAAGTAGGTGGTTGAATTGCCTTCATCATTCTTTATTTCCAAGATTTTGTTAAGGTTTTTTCTGCAGTTTCTGAATTGGTGGAAATAATTTGAGTTGTTATCCCCTAATTTTAACCATAGATCCTTGCTTTTCAACTGCCACTCCAAATATTCTTTCTTTAACCAATCATTTTGGAGATCCGCTAGAGTTTTTAACTCCTCTAACTAAGTAGAGATTAGCGGACCTTCATCTATTCTTTTGAAGAGATATGAGAATTGAGCTCAACTTCAGAGGTTTGGTTCTACTTTTTAGCTTTCCAGTTAGGCATCCATTGTATTGTGGCAGTCATAATTCACTTTAGATTTGTTGCAAATTGTACCATCGGGGGTTCAGGATTTAGAGGGGAAAGATGAACCCAAGAGGAGGTTACCATATTTTTGTATTCTTCTTATTCCAGCCATACATGGCTTATTTTTAAGGGAGTTGGAGGGGAGTCAGTGTTGGATTTCCATTAAAACGAAACTGGTTGATGGTCCATCAACCCCCCTTCTTCCACCTTAGATTGAAAATAGAACCCCTTCTCTAAAAACACCTCTGAGATCAGAAATCTGTATAATCTCTTTGTAACATTTTCCTCACTCATTCTAAAGTTCCACCACGTAGGGGAGAGTTTTACCAATTCTAAGTACACCAGGTGAAGGTTCTCAAATAAAGAGAGAAAAAACCCTCTCTATCGATCCTCTCTTGGTTTACAACCCCATATCTCTCTCGGAGCTAGGGTAAAGTTTATATATCCACCTACCACTATGAAGGGGTCATTAAAGACACCTACAGATTTCAAATCTTCCCAGAAAGGGACCCTTTCAGAATAAGGTCCGTAGATGTTTACTATTGTGAAAGAAAAATCAAAATCTTTTTGTTTAAGACTGACAAAAATTCAAGACCAAACAGAAGAAGAAGAAAGGGCCTTGAAGATGGGGCTCCATCTAGTGATTAATCCTCCCGACATTCCTTAGGCATCTACAACATTGAATGACCAATTCCTAAGCCAAGGTTCCACAATATCCCTCATGTTTTCTCATGTACACATTTTCTCTTGAAGCATGATTATATCAGGCTTGAGGCTTAGGATCATCCTCTTGAGGGAAATCATTTTTTGAGGGCCCCAAATCCCTCTTACATTAAAGGAGAGAATTAAAATATAGGATTATTAGGTAGGGCTCTCCTTGCTCTAAGGGCCCTTGAGATGGTTTCTTGCATTCCTTTATGGATTTTGGCTGCAACCTTTTCTTGGGATTTGGAGATATGAGATTTTCTTCCTTCTTGAGAGACCTGTTAAGTTTTAACTTTTGTTAATATGTTATTTCCAAATTACATGAGCATTCAATGTATTTCCAAAACAACAACATAAAGAGGATCATTGAAAGAAACACAATCACAAGGTATGAAACATTTTATCTTTGGAAACCCTCATGGGGGATAAAACCTAGCAAAAACTTCCTCAATAATAGATTGTCAATACAATGCCAAGACTAAGACCAAAACCCCAAGAATAAACCAAGACTGAGCATGCCCCTCTCTTCTCTTTCCTCCTACAACTGCAACTGGTATGCGCACTAGATGAGTGAGAGTGTGTGTGTTCAAGTGAGGCACCATCCTCACATATAAATACAAGTTGAGGAGGCATTAGGGTTATGTATCTTCACTTGGTGGGGTCGACTTCTTCTAGAACTGGTTAAAACCACTTTATAATTACTAGGGGATGACTTTACAAATACCACTATACAAATGTAGTTTGACCAATCCACAAAAGGGGATTTGATCTTATACAAAACCCGACTTGATCGATCTACAAAAGGGGATTTGATATATTAAATAATAACTCAAATATAATTAGAATATTCTTCAAAGTTACAATATTTCAACACTCCTCCTTAACGAGAGGAGTATTCTACTGACATGACCCAATACAACATCATCAATAGAAAGAGAGGGAAACATCATCATCATCATTTGGAACACTAATTGGCACATCTATAAATCATCAGAATTTTTTATCATCATCAATATCATCATCTCTTACATCATGGAGTTTGAGTAATATCATCATCATCATCATAAGCATGAAGCTAAAACATCAACATCAATAGCAAAAAGATAAAACAAAAACATCAACATCAACAACACAAAGCTAGAACACCAACATCATCAACATGTGGAAACAGTATGAGGCAGGTGTATCAATCAACAACATTTGTGGTACTCTGACAGACCATCCTTATCGGACCTTTGGGATCTTCCCAAGAATCATAATATTCCCTAGGATATAAAATCCTAATGGAGCTACCACTACTAACCACAAATGGCATATACATGCACATGTACTCTGACAGACTATCCTTACTGAACCTTTGGGATCTGCCCAGGGATGCTCAATCCCCTAGGATATAAATCCTAATGGAGCTACTCGTTGTTGGTGAGGATACCATAGTATCATCAACATCACTCCCCCTTTCGAGGGAGGTCCTTTCGAACAACACCAAGATTGTCTCTAAAGTACTCAAACTTCACACAAGACATAGGATTGGTCAACACATCTACAACTTGCTCATTTGTGACAACATATTGTAGCTTTACAGCCCCCCTCTACACCATATCATGAATGTAGTGATATTGGATTTCTATGTTCTTCAACTTATCATGGAACAAGGAGTTCTTTGTCATCTTTATAGAACTCTGGTTATCACATAGAATCACGATAGCTTCCATCTCTAGATCAAACAAACCTGCCAACAACTTCTTAATCCATATGGATTCCCAACTAGTGGAACATGTTGCAATGTGCTCCGCTTCTGTCGTGCTAAGAGAAATATTGGATTTCTTCCTGCTTTACCATGAAGTCATGGCTGACCCCAAACTGAAACAACATCCTGAAGTGTTTTTTTTGTCTGAAGCACTTCCAACCCAATTTGAATCAGTATAACTATACAATTTGAAGTCATGATCTCTAGTATAATAAAGACCATAATCCAATGTACCCTTAAGGTATCTCATCACATGCTTTGCAGCTACAAGGTGAATACGTCTCGGCTCCACCAAATACTGACTCAAGGTGTTCATAGTAAATCATATATCTATCTTGGTATTCGTCAAATACATCAATGATCCAATAATATGTTTGTATAGAGTAGCACCAACCAACTCTGACGAAGTATCAACCAAGAGCTTCAAATTTGTTTCCATGAGTGTGTTCATGGCTTTATATTCAAACATGTCAAATATCTTCAATATTTCAACTGCATACTTCCCTTGGTTAAGGAAGATCTTCTATGGGATCTGCCAAACTTCAAGACCTAAGAAATAATGCATGGGCCATGGGTTTTTCATCTCAAACTCTGCAATGAGCTTCTTCTTGCAATCTGCGATGATATTTTCTTCTCTTGTTAATAATAAATCATCCACATATAGTAGAAATATAATTGGCTCATCATTCATAACCTTGAAGTATAGGTTAAGATCAAATTTAATATTTGTAAATCCCAAGCTCATCAAGAAACTATCAATTCTACCATACCAAGCACTAGGAGCTTGCTTCATCCCATACAGGGATTTCTTCAACCTGCAGACATGAGTTTTTCTATATTCAACTTCAAATCCTTGTTTTTGTTCTATATACACTTCTTCTTCAATAACACCATTTAAGAAAGTTGTTTTTACATCCATTGGGTGTAACTTCCACTTCATTTTGGCTGTAAGAGATATGATGGTTCTGATAGAAGTGTATCTCACTATAGGAGCAAATGTTTCTTCATAGTCAATACCTTCCTTTTGAGAAAATCCACGAACCACAAATCTTGTCTTATGTTTTTCAATACTTTCGTATGTTGCATGTTTTATTTCGTATATCCACTTTGAAGATACCACATATTTGTTCTTTGGTATGGGAACTACTTCCCATACATCATTATTTATAATGGACTGGTATTCTTCTGTCATGGCATCCATCCATTCTTTCTTCTGAACGTCTTCCTCAAATCAAGTAGGCTCCTTATCTACGAGATCACACATCAAGGCCATATAGCTAGAGAATGGCTTAGGCTTCTTTCTTTGTCTCATGGTTCCTTATGGGGCACCATACTTCTCTACATCTTGAATAAGTTCTTTCACACAATTTGGCTTTATCTTGTGAGAGATCGTCATATGGGTAGGTTCTTGAGATTCTATCATATCATGATCTTCTAGAATCTCATCATCAGGGATAACTGCAACTTCCTTTACGGGTTCTGCAACTCTAGGAGCTACAAATTCTTCTTCATATACTTCTTCAAGTTGGAATCTCCTTAATATTTTGAGTGTTTCATCTTCATCAAGGGTTACATCTCTGTTGATCTCAATATGATGGTAACCTGGTATGTAAATTTTGAAGGCCTTAGAGACCTCACAATATCCAACAAATATTCCCTTGTTTCCTGAAGGATCCAACTTAGTTCTATTTTCTTTTGGAATGTGTACAAATACTAGAAAACCAAATATTTTGAGATGGATTACTTTTGGCTTCTTTCTAGTGAAAATTTCTTCTGAAGTTTTGAAACCAAGTGCACTATGGGATAATTCGTTTTGGACATATACTGATTTTCTTGCTGCTTTAGCCCATAAGTGCATTGGAAGATCTTGATAGTGAATCATAGTCTTTACTACTTCCATAATCGTTCTATTCTTTCTTTCTACTACACCATTTTGTTGAGGATTATAGGGAGTGGTGAGATCCCTTTTAATCATGGCATCTCTGTAAAATCTTCCAAATTCATTTGAAGTGTACTCTCCTCCATTGTCTGACTTGAGTATCTTGATTTTCCTTTCAGAGAGGTTTTCTACTAACACTTTGAATTACTTGAACTTTCCAAGTACTTCATCTTCTGACTTCAAGAAATAAACCCAAGTCTTACAAGAGTAATCATCAATAAAGGATACATAGTATACATACCCGCTTAGAGAGGTTGATGGCATTGTACTGCATACATCTGAGTGAATAAGTTCCAGAATTCCTTCTACTTTACTGTTGCTCTTTGGAAAAAGATTATATATTTTCTTTCCTTGTGCACATCCCTTTCATACACCTTCATGATCAACCTTTAGTTGTGGTAAACCTATAACTACCTTGCTTACATATGGTAAGTCTTTGTAGTTGATGTGATCTAGTCTTCTATGCCAAAGTTCACAAGGACTTTCAGTAGAGTGAGTCAAGTCTACATCTGAGTGACCTTTTAACTTGTACAAACCACCTTCTTTTGTTCCAATAACAACTACATCTTCTATATTTTTTCCTTTATACCACATAAGAACTTCACCATCTATGAATGCAACCTTGAAACCTTTCTTATCTAGGGCTGAGATAGAAAGTAAGTTTTTTTTCAACCCTGGTACATAGAGTAAATCCTTCATTCACATCGGAGTTCCTAAATCAAGTTTGTAGGTGGATTATCCGATTCATTTGATAGGGTACTAATAATCATCTCCAAGTGAAACTTTCTGGGGGGAGTCCTTTTCTATAAGGCTATAGATAATTTATTTCTGACCTTTCATGTGCTTAGAGGCACCACTATCTATGAGCCAAGTATCCTCTCCAGGTGTCACAGATCCTGAGAGAATGAAAAACAAAACATAATCTTCAATCTCTTCTTAAGTTAATTTAGTGGGTGGCTCATCATATTTAGTTGCATGGGCATGATGTCTTTTGTTATTTCTCCTCTTGTATTCTTCCCTTTTGGCAGGACAGTTCTTAGCAATGTGTCCCATCTTATCACAATGATAACATTGATAAGAGGAGAATCTTTTCCCTTTCTTTGACCCTTATGATATTTCTGGAATAACTTTGGAGAGTGAGATTATTTATGAAAGTGGGTCTCCTTTTGAAAATGAGACTTTTTCTTTCCACCTTTATCATGAGTAGCTAGGGCTTGATCTTCATCTCTTAATAGGATGACTTCTCGGTTGGCCACTACTGCTTCTTCTTGAACACATTCTTCCCATAAACTGTCAAATTTGAGTTTCTCTTTTATTGCAAAAATAGTTTGGATGAAGGCATCCCAAGGTCTTGTGAGACCATTAAGAGTTGTCATTATGAGTTCCTCTTCATCTAAGTTGTCTCCAATTTCCTAACTACTCCTTGAATTGAGAAACCCTAGAGAAATAGTCTTGAATTGTTTCTCCTTTTTGCATCTTTGTATTCTTGAGTTGGGTTCTCAAGTTCATCTTCTGGTTGATGTTATTTCCTTCATACATTCTAGTTAGGGCATCAAACATATATTTTGGAGTATTATTAGAAGACACTTGAGGGATCAAGTGGTCTTGAATAGAGTTTGCAATTATCCTTTTATCCTTAATGACATCCTTCTTGTACTTCTCTTTTGATGCATCTTCTTCGAGTTCCGGTACATTTTCTTTTATGAATTTTGCAAGGTCATTCTCTTCAACAATGAGTCATATTCTACACTTCCAATAACGGAAATTTTTCACACCTTCTAACTTGTCAACAAGCTTGGTGTTTGCAGACATCTTGACCTAGAGCTAAGAAAATGACCAGAAAATGAAAATGCTCAAAAATTGAAACTGAGCTTACCAGGAGATGCGTTGGGTTGAGGCGATTTTGTTGGAGCTGACTGTTTCAAAAAATCCCAATTTTTACCCCTTGAAACTTGACCTGCGAAATTCTAGACTCGTACTTCTAGTTTTCTAGTTTTTTGGTACCAGTCAAAACTAGGGTTTGACTTTCCAGAGAATCTTCCCACTGAAAAAGTTCTCTCAAGCTGCCAAAAGATGCACTAGGGAAGGGCACACTTACCAAGATAGGTTTTGGTCAAAAAATCATCTTCAGTAAAAAGCCCTATTTTTCTTGTATGACAACAATGACGTTTAGATACAACAATGACGTTTAGATACCCAGTGAAAGATTCTCTATTCAGTCAAGCTCTGATACCATGTTAAATTTTTACTGTTTTTATTAGGTTATTTCCAAATTACATGAGAATTCAATAAATTTCCAAAACACCAACATAAAGAGGATCAATGAAAGAAACAAAATCACAAGGTACACAACATTTTATCCTAGGAAACACTCATGGGGAAGAAAACCTAGCAAAAAATTCTTTAATAATAGATTGCCAATACAATACCAAGACTAAGACCAAAACACCAAGAATAGACCAAGACTGAGCATGCGCCTCTCTTCTCCTTCCTCCTGCAACTACAAATGCCTTCAAGATATGCACACTAGATGAGTGAGAGTGTGTGTGTTCAAGTGAGGCACCATCCTCACATATAAATACAAGTTGAGGAGGTGCTAGGGTTATGTCTCTTCACTTGGTGGGGCCGACTTCTCCTATAAGTGGTTAAAACCACTTTATAATTACTAGGGTCCAAATTTACAAATACCACTATAAAAATGTAGCTTGACCAATCCACAAAAGGGGATTTGATCTTACACAATACCCGACTTGATCAATACGCAAAACGATATTTGATCTATTAAATAATAACTCAAATATAATTAGAATATTCTTTGAAGTTACTATATTTCAACAAGACCTTAGGGGGATCTAGGGCTAGAGCTCATTTAGAGGGGATTATCTCCTTCAGATGATCCTTTGACCGTAGAGCATAGACGTGAATAGGGGGAGAGGGGGTAACTCAGGATGAGGGAGAGATGGAGTGACTATTCAAGGGAAGAGGTATCGGGGGATAGAGCCAGAGAGGAGAGGAGAAGGGGGGAGGAAAATTATCAGGGGAGGAAAGAAGAACAGGAGAGGGGGGAAGGAGAGGCCCCTAGGGAGGAACCTGATTATATTGGACATGAGGAGGAGACTAGAGGGAAGAGTCACTCTGGAAGGGGGGAAACCTTCTGACGAAGGGGGGAGAGAAGGGGAAGGAGGATAAGGATATACAACCATTTATGACAAGGGATTCAGAGGTAAATCGAGCTCAAAGACCATAATAGGATAAAAAACTAGGGGAGAAAGAACCATACCTTTTCATTGAGAACGTTTAGCCAATTCTCCAAGAGATTTACTTGATGAGACCACCACATACGGGCATAAAATCACCTCCTATGATATACCATCAACAAAGACTTCCTCCACAACACTGGATCTTCCCGTTGTATATTTTGACTTCGAAACCTTTGGGGGACTTTGAAATAGAGGAGCCAGTTGATTACACTGAGCACAAATATGTCCAATTTCGTGACACCCAGGGCATCTAAAGGGTAAGTTCCAATAGTCAATCTTCTGGTGCCAGACTTTATCATTGTATACAATGTCAATATTACCAATAAGACCACCCCATACATCCTCCTTGATCTGGACCCATGCCCAACATCGATCTTTTTTAAAGTCCAAATTCAATTCGAGTATGACGAAAGAACCAATTTTATTGTCCATGGATTCCAAATATTCTCTAGACTAGAAGGCCAAGGGTAATCTAGGAAGGATATCCCATACTCTCATGAGGGAAATTGGTTCTCTAGTCGAGTCAAAATCCACTTACCAATGCTTAAGGGAGAGAACAAAAGGCCCCCACATCCATTTTTTTTGTACTATTGATTAGCACTCCTCCTCCATATGAAAGAGGAAGGAAAACTATCCCCTAGTCAACACATGTGCTTTGGGAATATACCCTAGCAATGGTTTCCATTGTGAATCCATCCAACCATGCAAAGCCTTAACCACAACGGATTTACCAGTAAACCGTCCTACTAAGGTCCTGCCCATGAGCTGAGTTACCTCCGCAATGGATTGTTGGGTATGTGTTATATTCTTTTCACGAGTAGTAGTGTTTGAGCGTCTGCACTGGGTGAGCAGGGGGGTTAGAGGGGGGTGGAGCCCCCCGCGCGAGGGTTCGGGGGCAGCGCCCCCCAATTTTTTTTTTTTTCAGGCCGACATATTTCCAGGATGAGATATTTCTGGGACCACATGATATTAGGTGGTTTTTTCGGCACATGGTTTTTTGCCAATGGTTTTCTATTTCCGGTTAGGGAATTAGGGTTTTGGACTAATCCAGGTCATTGGGTTAGGGTTTTGGATGTCGCTGGCTCCTATATGTATATTGTATTGTAAACAATGTAACA
>JZKD02S1792947.1:0-18131 GCA_000966675.3 Picea glauca | reverse complement strand
CCCACTTGAGAAATTAGATCTATTTCTTTCCTGGGAACGTCCTCTTGCAAATAATGCGTCTGTGCTATGTCCTTCCATATTCTTTCGTCTCATCTCCTCCGACAACAAGGATGAGGCCACTTCTTCAAACTTCAAAGAAGTTGTATTACTACCTATGGCCACAAACAGACTATCCCATGAGCCTGGTAAAGAACACAACAAACTGATACATTTATCTTCATTTGAAATTTTAATCTCAATAGATACTAACTGACTTACCACAGTATTGAAGGCGTTCAAATGCTCTGCCATCGAGTCTCCATCTCTCATCCTCAAGTTATATAACTTCTTTCTCAGGAATAGTTTATTTACCAAGGACTTAGACTATTACAACTTCCCCAACTTTTCCTATAAATCCTTGGTTGTAGCTTCTTCTGACACATTCAGTAATACTGAATCGGAGAGACACGGTCAGATTGTTCTCTTTGCCTTCTGATCCAACTTTTTCCAGTCATCTGCAGAAGTTCCTGTAGGTGCAGTACCTGGATCTACCACAATCCACTGATCTCTATCCACCAAAATATCTTCCATCTTGAGCTTCCACAACTCAAAGATTTTCCCATTAAACTTCTCGATCTCCATATTTGAATTGCTTGCCATTTATTTTCACCTGAAAAACAGTACTGTAGATCTCCCACAGTAACAAGGATTATTACAGTCCCAAGCCAAACCCTTGACCACAAAGGCGTCCCCCTGAAGCCAATAAAGCTCTGATACCAAATGTAAATTATAACCTTGTACAATATCTACTGCAAACTGATATTTAGAAAAGAACAGAAAAGATACAATGGAAAATAAAAACATTACACAGAGATTTTTCACCTGGAAACCCAAATCGGGAAAACCAACATATATTATATTCATACATTGTGTTACATTGTTTACAATACAATATACATATAGGAGCTAGCGACATCCAAAACCCTAACCCAATGACCTGGATTAGTCCAAAACCCTAATTCCTTAACCGGAAATAGAAAACCATCGGCAAAGGAACCATGTGCCGAAAAACCACCTAAATATAATGCAGTCCCAAAAATGCGGTCCCGCCGAAAAAAAATTTCAGGGGCACTGCCCCTGAACCCTCGCCCAGGGGGCTCCACCCCCCTGCACCCCCCCTCTAATCCCCCTGCGCACCTGGCGTAGATTCTCAGACACTACTACTCGTGCAAATAATATAACACATACCCAACATTCTTCTGTACTTCTTTGTAATTGTGGGTTCTACACTTCTGGGGATGTATGAAGCCCCACACATCTTCCAAGTGCATATTGGTGGCCTCTCACTTAATCCAATTAGCTTATTTTGTATGTTTTCATGTCAGCACATCTTTTTGTACTTCCAGGGATGTTTTGGAGGCCTAAACAAGATTTTTTTGGCTCACCACAGTCAAACAAAAGACGGAGTCAAAGTTTGATGCTAGAATGTGTAGTTCTCTGAAATACATTTCCAACAAGATATCATGCACCTAAAACGGAGGTCGTATGCAAAAGTTATGATGCCAGGAAGTTGAGGTACCAACTTACCCATAGGGTCCCACATGAATTTTGACGTTTCACCTCCTAGGGTTAGGTTTTTGGATGTCTAGGGTTTTGGAATTCATGAGTATATCAAAAAGGGCTTTAGAGCCTCATTTTAATTCATTCTGCTCAGACAGATGCGTGTAGCAACCACATTTCTTCTCAGAGATAACTACCACCATTCGAGCAAGTGTTTCAATTTTGTAGTTTTACACTTTCATAATATTTCATTATTCAATAGAAGATATTGTTCACTGGATATCTATGTTATTATTCATATCTCTATGTTTATTGTATTCAGTCTGTCAATTATTTTGTTTCGCTCCTAAATATGGATTAGTGGTATCGGAGCGGTCTGCTCTTCATTTATTTTTCTTCGTGCATGACCTTGACAAGATTTGGGTACAATAAGTTGGGACTCAAACCAATCGAGCCATTGCAATATCAATCGCGCTGAGCTTGACAACAACCCATGGGGGATGAAAACAAATATGATGGAGTAGGAGATCCTATTAAAATGTTTCTTGAGGAATCCCTTGTGCGAAAATGAATGAAATGATGTAAAACTTTGTGCAGATCCTTCGACGACTACCCATAGGAGAAGCATGTTCATCAAGCGGCCATGCAACCCCCTTCAAGATACAAGTAAATTTTGATATTCCATTATCTGAAGGAATGATAGATGCATATGTTGTAGATAAATGGTTGAATCTGTTCGAAGGGTATTTTTCGATCCACAATTTTTGCAATAGGAAAATGATCACTTTTGCACTCCTCAAGGTCGTTCCCCATGTTAAAGACTGGTGGGATACTTACTCTGAGCAAAGGTCCGTAGAGGAATATGCAATGTTTGTGGTGGCCCCTACATGGGATTCCTTCTAGGATGCCATTAAAAAACAATACTACCCTATTGGAAGCTATGAGGACCAGTACACCAGATGGACCACCCTACGTCAAGAAAGGGACGAGACAGTACCATATTTCACCAATATTTTCCATACCCTGTGCACCAAATTGGGTATCAAAGACTCTGAGTGTCATCTGTTCCTCAAATACTGCGGCTGTTTGCATAGATACATTCAAACATAAATGGAGTTTCTGGACATCGCCTCATTGGGCACAACTTATAGTTACACTGTCAAGATCGAGCAGGATTTTAAGTAGAAAAGGCGAGAGTTTGGATCTACAAACCCCTCCCAGATGAAGCAGGGAAAAGGCAGCCCCAACCCACACAGCAAGGGACCAAGTCGAGATGGTCACCCTCAGGAAAACCAGTCCAAGTCGTAACAAAAGAAGGGCAAAGAGAAGATGAAGAAGGACACGGGAAAATGTTGTGAGTACCATAAAATCCCTTGGCACAACACCGAAGAATGTCGCTCCAAGAATTCACTCATGGCCGAACTGAGGGCTTCCAAGTCAGAGGATGATTTTGATTCCGAATCAAATACTGAAGGAGGGAATCAGATTATCGATGCTGAACCCAATGCCACTGTCGCTACCACCAAAGTCCGACCAACAGAACCAGAAGAAGCAGAGGAAGGGGAACACCTCTTTCACTCACAGATGTGGGTAAAGGGGGCTCCACTTCATTTCATTGTCGATAGAGGTATTCAAAAGAACCTGATTTCAGTAGAGGTCATCAAGTGGCTGGGCCTGCCAACGACACCACACCCGTAGCCCTACACCATCGGTTGGCTTCACCAAGGAAGAGATCTTCGTGTCAGCGAACAATGTCGTCTGCCCTACCACATCGAGCCTTTCAAAGATGAGTTAGTGTGTGATATTTCTCCCCTTTAAGTTTGTGATGTTCATTTAGGACAACCATATTTGTGGAAGCATCATGTTGTATATGATTCTAGACCCCGTAGTGTTATTTTTATTTTGGGTAGACAATTGTATTGGATAAAAGAGGTAGTGTTGTGTACTGCTATTTCTTTAATATCTTCTAAGTAATGCAGTAAGGTCATATCACAGACCAAGAAGTTCATATTCTTTGTGATTCGTTCTCACAAAAAGTAGAAGGTTGTCGCTGCATCCATGGCCTCTACACAGAGCCTCTCTTTGCAACATAAGCAAGTGGTCGGGATCGTGGAAGAATACAGAGACATATTCTCCTCACCTATAGGGGTACCGGCACACTACCAATTCAAGCATCCAATTGGTTTGACCCCCAACACACCTCTACCTAATAGACTGGTCTATCATCGCTCGCTGATGGAAAATGATGAAATCAGGCGTCAGATCCAAGAGCTTCTTCAAAAGGGGCACATCAGACCCAACTCCTCCCCTTGCAAAATCCCAATTGTACTGGTGTAGAAGAAGGATGAGACTTGGCGACTCTGGATTGATTACAGAGCATTAGAAAAAATCACAGTCAGGAAACAGTACCCCATTCCTAGGATTGATGACCTTCTTGAAGAACTCAAGGGGGAAAAGTTCTTCAGAAAGATTGACCTAAAGTCTTGCTACCACCAGGTTCCCATCGAACCAACTCATGTATGGAAGACAACCTTCAATCTAAAGAAGGTCTCCTTGAATGGCTAGTCATGCCCTTTGGATTAACAAATACACCAACCACTTTCATGAGGTTGATGGATGATGTACTCCTTTGTGGTGGTATATTTGGATGACATCCTCATCTTCAACAGAACATGGGAGGAGAACATGCGTCATATTCAACTGGTTTTGAGCACTTTGTGGTAACACAAGCTATATGCCAACTTGGAAAAGTTCTCTTTTGGCATGAACAGGGTCCAATACTTGGGATACATTGTTGATGAGCATGGGGTACATGTTGATCTAGTTAAGATCCAAGTCACATGTGATTGGCCAGCCCCGACCACACTAACCGAGCTTTGAATCTTCTTGGGACTAGCCAACTTCTATCGACGGTTCATGTTGGGATTCTCCCATATTGCATGGGCCCTTATCCAGGTGACCAAGGGCGATGGCAGGACCAATTTAGTGTGGGGTAAACAACAACAATGAGCATTTGATGATATGAAGCATCTCTTGTGCTCAACTCCAGTACTCTCCTTTCCCGATCTGTAGTAATCGTTCGAGATTGAGACCGATGCATCTAACTATGTTGTGGGCATAGTTCCCACTCATCACGATCATACAGTGGCATACTATAGTGAGAGGCTCTTAGATACTGTCCAAAAATACCCCACATATGACAAGGAAATGTATTCCATTGTACAAGCATGTCGTCAATGGAAACATTACATTCTCGGAAAGGAGACGATCATACACACTGATCATAAGCCTCTGGAGTTCATACAGACATAGGGGAAATTGCAGAATGACTGCCATCAGAAGTGGTCCACCTACCTACAACAGTTCCATCTCAAAATAAAGTATAAGACAAGTATCTCAAATCTTGTCGATGACTGCCTCAGTCGAACTCCTACGGCTGCACTCACCACGGTGTTCCATTCCTGTGGACATGAAGCATCTGAGTGGCCCCAACTTTATCAACAAGATCCCCACTTCACCGCCTATTGAAACAATTCTTAAATTTTTTTTATCCCTAAGACCTAAAATTTCTTTTTTTTGGGTTTTGGCTTTTCATAAAACACAAGTTTCTTTATCACTCCCAAACACATGATACCGATTTCTTAAAAAGCTCGATTATTTAAATAATAGAAGGCAAAAAACTTAAAAGTATTATAAGAATCCCGACACATTTTCTATAAAATTATCTTAATCATGATAATCTTTGAATCTAATGGATTTAAGGGTAACTTTAAAAAGTTTTCAGGATTCAGGGTTTGCTGAAAACATATTTTCCAATACAATTTGAATCGCGAACTCCCGATCCTTGATTTCCCGAAATAAAGAGAGTTAGTTAAAACACTAATTAATTATTTCTCTAATGTAAGAGGTTAAGGCTTAAGATAATCATTTCGCGATTTCGGGATTCGCGGTTAAGTGATAACACATCTCTTGTCATAACGATCCCCGAAATCCTGAATCGCGAAACTCCGATCCATAATTCTTGTTAAACCAAACTAACTCTGTTTTGTCCTTAACCATGATTAGTTAATTAATTAAGATGATTTTAAGTCCTATCTTTAAAACACGTCGCAATTTCGCAACTTTGGAAATTGGGATTCGCGAATGACATACTTCTTGTCAAAATGATCCTTGAAATCCAGAAACGCTAAATATCAATCAATCACTTTGCTCAAACGTTTAAGTCTTAATTAACACATCGTTATTTCATGATTTCAGAGATCGGGATTCGTCAATGACATACTTCTCGACAACACGATCCCCAAAATCCCGAAAAACAAAATCTTCAGTCTTAATCTATGATTAGCACCAATTAACCTTTTTCCAAAGAAGGATTAATGATAATCATTCTGTTTAAGGTTTTGTTCATGTTTCAGTTTTCGATTGAGTAAAATGTCTTGAGTTTTCTTTAAAAATCCAAAGGCACTAAAATACGGCCATTTAAATAATAAATCACTGGTGATACGTGGTACTAATGCGTATCTCAGTAAAATATCTTCTGCATTAAATGCCTTGAATTCTTGTCAGCTGCGTCAATCCCGTCACTTTCAAATGAATTAAAAGAGCATTTGAATGTCTGTGTTTTCATTTTATCAAGTGTAAGAAACACTCATCTGAGCTCATTCATTCATTTTCTATGACAGGTTTTCCATTTAACGTAAAGCCATGGCACCAAAAAAGGCACCGAAGAAGAGTGAAGACACACAGGAAGGAGATATCATCTCTGACACCATGCCACACGCTATAGACTCCATTAAATATTGGACTCAAATCTCTGAATTTATAGAATGTGAACTCAAGAATGCTCATCCTGATTCTGAGAATCACTATCGGGACATGAATCAGAGCTTCATAAGATTGTTGCGCACCCTTGGCTCATGGAATACAATGATATGATCATTTGGGCCATGGAAAAGGTCGATATCCCGAAGAGGAGCATCTTAAATGATCAAGTAGTTATCGTCGGCTCATTCAGGCCAGAAAACATATAAGTAATGTATAAACTCTCGCCAAATCCTAAACATACTTTTAATGCCGATTTTTTAGCAGAGTTTCAGAGGAAAGAATGCACTGAGGTAGACCAGATCTATCCTGATATGATTAAATAATGGTGGAGGCGTCCATCAAAATTTAGAGCCAATACCCATGGGGTTTATGCTACAACATCCTTGAATGAATACATGGTCTACGTAGCCATTATGCTATGTAGAATTTTTGGGAGAAAAGATCCCTGCCATTTTCATGCAGATTGGGTACCCTTTTTGGAAGAAGCTTTAGAAGGGTATGCTTTTAACTGGAGTAAGATTTTGTCGGATAACCTAACACAAGAAATCTCAAACTACAAAGTTGCAAAATCAAAGGGACAATCAATGGCCTTTTACATGTAAGCATACATTATGGATGCAATCTGCTATGTGACTCCTTTTCCCTTAATGAATTGGAGTTGGAACATAACCTGTTCAGAACCCATTCATGAATATCATTCTGCCCTTTGAGAAGAAAATGCTAAGGACGCATTTTATGAAATTTGTCATTTTGTTATTATTCCAATACATAAAATATTTTTTAGATGCGAACCTCCTCACATTTCTAATACAGTCACAGAAAAACTTAAAGCAATAGCCGACTGGTTTATTGACGAGAATTTTTCCTACATTAGGGTTTACGGTTGTTCTATTCCCCCTCATGCACTCCCTAAATTCCTACCGGACAGATTGGTGTGTAGGGAAGTATCCCACCAAAGAGTAAAGGGAAGCATTGGATTAGAACTAATAGCAGCTCAAGAGAAGTCATGGCCAACTTTCCCTGTACAGATTGAGAAATTTTCATTACTGAATCTAGGCCATTCTAAAGTAGAGGCTGAATCATTAGAAGAAGTAAAATTGGTAGATATTGAGCACAGAAAGCATGACCCCTTTCAAGTAATAAGTAGGCATTTGATGCATTTTAATCTGAAATCCTATGAGCATGAAACATCTGTCTATGACGATGTATTCAAGGATGTTAAATCCTATGAAGAAGTATTGAACAGAGTACAGGCCATGCCGCCTGACTCACAGATCGGTTTTACATCATTCCAGAACCATAGGCAAAGCTGTTTACCTAAAAGTTTGCAGGGCGAAGCTACGACCCCACCTCCTGAGCAGGAAGGGCCTCCCCCAGTCTTTGAAACAAATATATAGGACAAAGAAAATACTAAAGGCAATATGAAGGATACTAGAATACCTTCACAAGATACATAAATTTTCTAGACAAAAGAATCAGAGGTAGGGAGGAGAAAGGAGCTAGAAACACCCCCAGAAATCCCTAAGGATGTTCCGGAAAAGACAGGAGGAACAACATCGATAGAGCTTGGAAGTCTCATTACTTCCTTGACTCCATTACAGTCCACTTATGGAACCCCCCACGTGGGAGCTCTGTATGTCAGTGATTTGGAGCCAATTTCTAGAGATGAGATTCCTTCATCAAACTATTTTTTCAGTAAAAAGAGAAGGGCAATTTTGAAACAGGAAATCCATCCAAGAGGAGATGGGATGGTTAAAAAACATAGGGTCATTATAGATGGAAAGAAACTTAAAGATGGAGAATTTGCTACAGAGAGAGCAGGCACAATAGGAGCCATAGTGTCGGCAAATTTATATTCAGTGGGCAATTTGACAACTATGCTAGAACAAAAGACCAAACAATAGCTTAGCTATAGGATAAATTGAAATAAACCGAAAGAAATATCAGTTGGGGAATAAAAAAGGGTCTAGAACAAGCTAGATTAAAAGATATTTAGGAGATTCAGAAAATTAAGACAAGATTAGAGGAAGCAAAGCAGATAATACAGGTCACTCAGGCACAGGTCCTAAAGCAGGAAGAAGCAAATAAACAATTACAAGATAAGATTAGTTCTATTACAAATCAAGTGGTAGAACTTGAAATTTTCCAAGCTCAAGTATTGGGAGTACATTTGAAAATAGAAGAGGAACAACAGAAAGTGTTTTCAAATCTGGAAGTTGTCCAGAATTACTTTCAGGAAATAAATAAATCTTTGGAGAATGTTCTTCAGAAAGAAAGAGAAGTGAAAGCAGCCAGAACGACTTTCCAAAAAGCAGTAACCCTTTCAATAGAGGAAGAGGTCAGAAAGATTCAGAAACTATCCATTTCAGAACATGTTAAAGGAGATATAATACTCAAAGTATGGGAAGTAGACGTGGCCGAAAATAAAAGAATAACCAGAGATGTCAATGAAGATTGTCAAGGGATTTTTGATCTCTTAAAAAAGACGTCATTGAATATTGGAAAAAATGATTGTCCTGGATTATTAGGAGAAATTAACATTGTCAAGCACCAGCTAAGGTTCAAGGAAGATTTGGAGGAAATGAGGGTAGAGATCCCAAAAATTAAGGTAATTAATATCTTTGAAATTGACAAATAGATGGTGATACCAAACTTAAAGTTGCAAACTATTAAGTTCACAGGGAAGATGATAGAAGATCGTTTTCCCGAATTACCGAAAAGGTTCTTCATATTTGAGGCAAAAGAGATACCAGAGGCTCCTAGAGTTTTAGTGAAGTTTTTGGGAAAATTTGTTCACTATCTTAAGGCCGAAGAAGGAAGTTCGTCAACACAAACATAAAATTACTCTTTTGAATATTTTCATCATTAGAATGATAAAGCAGTTAGAAAAGAAATGTAAACAGTTTGACATTATTCATCTATGTGACCGTAATTTTAGGAAGTTGGTTAATCACCAACGAGAAAATATTTGATGATCATGTATAAATATATTTTCAGAACATTGAGAGAGGGATTTTTGTTTTTTGAGAGAGTCGATTGTATTAAAAGTTTTCAAATCCACTGTGATATATGATACAGACGAGATTCTGAATCCTGCCAACTTGTAGCTATGTTTTCTTTAACCTTGTTTACCATATTTTTCTATGTTTCTTTTTAAATGTCTTTCTAATGAATGATCAATTTGATATTTACTGTATACATATTTTATAGTTTAGATTGATTCCGTTATCAAGTTATTTATAGCTTTTCCTCTAAAATTGCTATCAGTAATTTTAGGACCCGTGGATCATTAAAACCAAGATATTTAACACTTCATTAGAAATCTTGTTTTCTTCTTTATGTCCTATTACAATATGAGATTCTTTCTTGATTAAAGCCTCATATTTTTGAGTAGTATTTCTTTGTTATTTTATAATTCTCAAATTGCTGCAAGTCCAGGAAACGACCTCAATTGTATTTATGTTATTATTTTGAATTTCAAAACTATTTTTCGTATTCTCATCTCTTAAAAAACTGAAGTAACAATTTATCGAATCCTTTCACAACTAAATAAAAGTTTACTCTCCATGACAGTCCCAAATAGCAGACAACCCAACATTGAATCTGGTCTTCAAGATCAAACCAATATTGCTTTAAACCTATTTAATACTATCCTACAAAAAACAACTAACCGGGCCGAATTAGAACATTCATGGGCTAGTATTGAGAGAGATATTAGCATCCAAGAACAACGGGAAGCTATACAGAGACAGTTGAGAAACTGATTCTGCTTTATCCTTCCTTTTTTATTATTATTCCTAATTTATATTTACCTTTACGGATGCCTTGATGGTATACTTTACAACCTTAAAGAATAAATTCATGAACAACATCTTTTTGGCGCCGCTGTCGGGGAACGAAGAAACGAATCTTTTCCCTGAGAAGAATGACATTGACACTTTATTTCTTTGATAGTGAACAAGGATAGAAAACCTTCTAAGGAAACCTTTATTTTTCACTTGGTGACTCCACGATAACTAAACTGGCTATAAGTCGAAAGAACACCAGAAAGAACCCGGACAACAACCAGACCTCACTAGTCTTCGATCCGGAAAAGATTTTAAAATCATGAAGATCACTTAGACAAGTCTTTTTACCCATGCATACTATATGTCAGCCTGACTTTACACAGTTGAACGTTTCGGAAACACCTGAAAGATCTATCTCACTTCCCCTATCATACGATACGTTCTCTCTTTTCCTGAGGTTAACTCTCCAAATTTCCAAGAATTTTCTCCTCACGCATTTTGAGCTTCAGCCTCAAATCTACCAATGGATATACAAGGAGGTGCTGGAGATGGAGGTGGTGCCCCAAGAGGACCAGGAGGTGGTCAAGTACCGCTTCCTGGAATCTTCGCTAAAGTAGCTGCTAGATATGATCCCCTTGTCCTCCCCGTTCCCCTACACGATCTCCCCGAAAATTATATGAAAAGTCTTCCGAAATTTATAGGGGAAGGGGATTTGACCACCCAAGAACATATAAACTTCTTTGATCAATTTGCTGACATCCTCAGAATAGAACATGAAGACGTCTATTCTAGACTCCTCGTTCAGACTTTCGAAGGACAGGTGAGAACCTGGTTCCGATCCTTAGCAGCCGGATCTCTAAGATCTTACAAGGAACTTGCAAGAACTTTTATTAGACAATGGGGAGAGAGGAAGGACCACCTCTACTACCTGACTGAATTTGGAGCCCTTAGAAAGAAAAACTCAGAATCTATTTTAGAATTCACACAAAGGTTCAATAAGTTGTATAATAAAATCCCGGTTGAGGTCAAACCTTCACAACCCGCAGCAAAGGTGACTTTTGCTGGTGCTTTTGATCCTAATTTTGCCTTATTATTGAGAGAAAGAAGATCAACAGATCTCACTAAAATGCAGGATGATGCTCTTGAGATTGAATTGAACATGATGGCATCAGAGAAATTAAAAGAAAAAATAGAAACCGGGAACAAAGAAAATAGGAAATTCAAAGAGCAAGGTGGACCCTCAGGATCGGGGAAATCCTCGGGAGATAAAATAGACGAGATGGCTAGGGTAATTAGAGAACTTTCAAATAAAATCTCAAAAATGGAACTAGAGAAATCAAAAATAGATAATTTCCCTAGGAAGCATTTTAGAAGGAATCCTGATCCTCAGGCCCCACAGAAAATAATTAAAAATGAAGATAAAAAAATTCCAACCACCTTCAAAAGTGAAAACTTCATTGGAGAGGAAGATCTAGAAGATTTTTATAAGATTGATGAGGATATTAATAATCTTGGCGATGATAATAAATCACCTTATTTGTCGAGACAAGATTACGAAAAATCTTTAAATAAAAAAATTACATCGAAAGATAATGTTAGCAACGACACGTCTGAGAATTTGGCCTATCAGGGTATCACAGATGATATTATAGCTGAACTATAGGAAAAATATAATTTAAGACCTAGGAACAAAAGTCTCCCAACTATTCCAACAAAAAATATCTTGCCAAGGGGCGAAACTGATAAGGTGACTCCAAAAGTTGCTGACAAACAGACTGCAAAAACTCACACCACTGACATGCAACTTGCCTAGTCAGAGCCATTAGGAACACTCGCTGTGAAGACACAATCTCCTATAAATGAAAACAAGTCCGCACCACAAAGAAAAGATGAAAAGAAAGGAATGGAGGCCCCGAACATAGAAAACGACAAGGCCCTGGGAAATTTTAATTTGGAAAATGAAATAAATAAAATCAAAATTCCTATTCCCCTTGTTGAACTAGCTAAAAATCCCATATACAGAAAACAAATTGCCAAGATGATAAGCTTTTCCAAAGACGAAAGTTAGGCTGATGTCATCAACTTAGAAGATGACAAGTCGAACATAGTCTTTGGTCCACACTTCGAAGGTACGACCTACTCCATAACTGTATGCTAGATTCTGGAGCTTCCCACAAAGTGATGCCAAAGGAAATTATGGAAAAACTCGTTCTCGAAATCACAAGGGCCTATGGTGACTTATATTCTTTTGATTCAAGAAAAGTCAAATGCATAGGCATGATTAAAGACCTGGTGATAGGTCTGGCACAAATACCAGCAAAAAGAATTATTATGGATGTAGTGGTCGCTGACATCCCTCCAACATATGGTATGCTATTATCTAGGTCATGGGGTGCCAAGCTTGGAGGATCTCTCCAGCTGGACATGACATACGCTACAATTCCATTTTTTGGAGGACAATGCATGCGTCTTTACAGAGAGACTAGGTTGGCATTCACGGTAGGTGATCCACATAACCCTAATAATCATCCTGTTTATATTGCTGACCAAGATTTAGGAAATTGTATATTATCTATTGATGATGATTTTGAAGTAGATGTAGATGAAAGTTGTATAGAAGAAAAAACTGAAAAAGAAGAAATAAAAAAAAATGTATATAACACTGTTGTATGGAAAATGTATTTTGACGGTGCTTCATCTTTCCTTGGAGCCAAAGCTAGAGCACTCCTTGTCGCTCCCGATGATCAATTTGTGATCCCCTTTTCATATAGGCTTCAGTGGAATGTGGATTGTACAAATAATGTATGCGAGTATGAAGCTTTAGTGCTAGGATTAGAAGCTGCTAGGAGGATGAAAATAAAGAAACTCAAAGTCTTTGGTGACGCTAAGTTAATCATAAAACAGCTGAATCGACAGTACCAGGCCAAACATTCTAGGTTGAGGTCCTATAGGAATTGTGTCTAGGATCTGATCGAGAATTTCTTCTCCTCTGTGAATTTTCATTTTGTCCCAAGGTCTGAAAACCAACAGGCTAATGCATTAGCCAAAGAAGCATCAACTTTCACACCCCCTACCGCTTTTAAATTAAAGTATCACATACAAATGAGACATCGACCTTCGATACCGAATAACATACAACATTGGCAAGTCTTTGAGGATGATGAATAGCTTCGAAATTTTTTAGAATCAATAGATGAATTTGCAGAAACGCATACTGATCAAGAAAGTCAAAATGATCCCATTTGGATCATGCAGGAGGGGGAGGATTCTAAAGAGTTTCACGATAAAATTGTGAATCACCGAATGCTAGTTCTCAAGAATAACCAGATTCCCAAGGGCCTAATTCCCTTGGAAAGATTATTCAATCAAGATGATATCCCTTCAAAAACCACCCTACAGCCCCAACCTGAAGAGGTTGAGGATTGTGACATAGGAACTAAAGAAAACCCTCGAATGGCAAAACTATCCAAATATCTATCTACAGAAACCAAAAATAAATACACGGAGTTGCTTAGAAAATACAAAGACGTTTTCGCTTGGTCATATGAAGAACTAAGAACCTATGAAACCTCTGTGATTGAACATAAGATACCCCTGAAGCCTAGTGTCAAACCCTTTAAACAAAAACTTCGACAAATAGATCCCATCTTATTACCCGTTATCGAACGGGAAGTCAAAAAACTCCTTGATGCAAAGATAATTGTACCACTGAGATATTCGGATTGGGTAGCAAACCTGGTCCCGGTTAGGAAGAAAAATGGGGAAATTAGATTGTGTGTCGATTTCAGAAATCTTAATAAATCCTCTCTCAAAGATAATTACCCCCTGCCTAAAATGGATCACGTTTTAGAAAAAGTGGTAGGAGCTAATAGGATGTCAATGATCGATGGATTTTCAGGTTACAATCAAATTGTTGTCAGCGATCACGATAAAGAAAAAACAACCTTTACCGTTCCTTGGGGTACATTTATGTATGATAAGATGCCATTTGGTTTGATGAATGCAGGTGCTACTTTTCAATGGGCAATGGATATCGCTTTTGTTGGCAAATGGGAAAAATTTGTAGTTATCTATTTGGATGACCTAACTGTTTTTTCTAAATCATATGAAGATCATCTGATACATCTCAAATAGACATTTGAGAAATGCCACAGGTTTGGTCTGTCCTTAAATCCTAAAAAGTCTCACTTCACTATGCAAGAAGGCAAGCTTTTGGGCCATATTGTATCTCGAGATGGAATCAGAATTGACCCTAAAAGAGTTGAAGCTATAGATACAATAAGTATTCCTAGGAATGTGAAAGAAATTCAGTCATTCTTAGGAAAAATAATTTTTTTGAGAAGATTTATTCCAAATTTCGCCGAAATCGTGAAATTGATCACAGATATGCTCAGAAAAAACAATGAAGTGAAATGGATAGCAGAAGCTAAAGCATCCTTTGCATGCATTAAGAAGGTTATAAGCGAGGCACCTATACTAGCGAGCCCTGATTATCTCAAGGATTTCCTTATTTTCTCATTTGCCTCTGAACACACACTCGCTGCGGTACTCCTTCAGAAGAACGAAGAGGGTTTCGAGCAACCGATAGCTTTCTTTAGCAAAAGTCTCCGAGATGCTGAACTCAGATATAATATAATGGAAAAATAAGCATATGCTATGGTAAAAGCGTTAAAGGCTTTCAGAACCTATGTTTTGCATTCTAAGGTGATTGCATATGTACCAACTAGCTCTGTAAAAGATATTTTGGTTCAGGAAGACAGTGATGGCAAAAGAGGATGATGGCTTGCCAAAATTCAAAAGTTCGACTTGGAGATAAAACCAACAAAATTAGTAAAGGGGCAAGGCTTAGCTAAACTCTTAGCCGAATCCAATTTCAGAGCTCTCGGGATAAACAACTTTCAGGGAGAGGAAGAGTGGGTAGACGTGAATGAACTTGAGGATCAAATAGTTGAAATCCGAATTGAAGAGAAATTTGCTTCATCAATTTGGTACAAGGACATAGTGTCCTACTTGTTGACATTGAAATGCCCAAGTGACTTGTCTCCATCCAAAGCTAGAACACTGAAGCTGCATGCGGTCAAATACTGTATTTCCGAAAAGCAATTATATTGGAAGGACCCGCTTGGCTTCCTCTTGGTCTGTCTGGTCGAAATAGAAATAGAAAAGGTCATAGGCCAATTTCACGAAGGAGTGTGCGGAGGACACCACGCCTGGGGAGCTACCGCTTATAAGATCCCGAGGGTTGGTTATTATTGGCCCAAACTTTTCTCAGATGTCAATGCTAAGGTACGAGCTTGCATCCCTTGCCAATTTTTTACAGGTAAACATAAACTCCCAACAATGCCATTGGTTCCGGTCAAAACAAAATCTCCTTTCCAGCAATGGAGACTAGATTTCATAGGCGAAATTAATCCTCATTCTAGTGCTCAACATAGATGGATCCTGACTGCCACAGACTACTTCACTAAATGGGTGGAAGCTATTCCAACGAGAAAGGCTACTGATTCGGTGGTTATAGATTTCTTAGAAGAAAATATTTTGTCTAGGTTCGATTGTCCCAGAAACATAGTCACAGACAATGCATAGGATTTTAAATCTATGGCTATGGTCAGCTTTTGCCAAAAATATAATATTGTTCTTGGTCACTCCACAACATACTACCCTCAGGGAAATGGTCTGGCCAAATCTTCAAACAAGAGCTTAATCAGTATAATTAAGAAAGTGCTAAGCGAAAATAAAAAGTCTTGGCATGTGCATTTGAAATACGCTCTGTGGGAAAATCGGATAGGCAAGAAAAATTCTATCGGTACTTCTCCCTTCCAAATGGTATATGGGACAGATGTAGTGTTGCCTATAAACCTAGCACTTCTTGTAATGAAACTATGGAAAGATGAGAAGGAAGAACCAAATCTTGTCACAAGAAGGATAAATCAGCTGATTGAAGTCCAACAACACAGGGAGGAAGTGGATGAAAGGCTTCAGAAATACCAGGATGACATGAAAGTGTTATTCGATCATAAAGCCAAAGACAAAAATTTTCTCCCCGGAGATTTGGTTTTGAAATGGGATGCTAGGAAGGAGGATTCGGGAAAACATGGTAAATTCGATCACATTTGGTACAAACCATTCAAGGTTGCATCTCCTGAAGGAAAGAATTCATTTCTACAAGAAAATTTGGATGGTAAAATCCTGAACACCCCCGTCAACGAGCATTTTTTAAAACATTATATGGAATAATTGATTTCCAGAATTCCCACTGTATATACCGTTTTGTTTAGTCTTTTATTTCATAATTTTCTTTGGTAAGTCTACTTTCATTCTGTAAATAAAGAAAAATAAAATAAAATTGGTTTATGTCTTTTTTAGAAATAAGGATACAAAATTCTTAAGGTATCCAATTCCTTAAAACCTTGATACTTTTCATATTGTTCTTTCACAGGATTCTAGCTGATAGCCCGACAAGTAAAAGAAGCAAACAGATAACCTGAAAGCAGAAGATAAATTTTCCAAAAATAGGTGATAGATAAGATTTTCTGTTATTTTAAAAGAAGAACGAAAATGGTAAGGCAAAGGTATGAGTCCCAGTAAAGTCTATTTTATGAAAAAAAAGATTTTATATCAAAATGTGTGTTGCTTATCTCGTGATTTGATAGGTCAATAAAAGGTGTTTTCAAAATCTAGGCCTTAAGGGTTTCACTTAGAACAAGATAGGAGGTAAAGTAAAAATCTTTAAGAGAGAGTTCCAAGATTTGGATTTAATTTATGACCTCTGTTTTTCGACTTCCAGATCGTTCTACGTCCCCTCTTTCTACCCTCAGTTCTGAATCAATTTCTTTTTCGGGTTTCCCATAGAGGGAGAAGAGATTACGTCTTAACTTTTGAAATTGAAAAATAGTTCTTAATCGGTGCTTTGCATATTTTTCTTGTAGTCCCAAATGATTTTCTGAGTTAAAAAAATTTGTCGACAGTGTTACAAATGGAAACAAGATATTAAAAGATGTTGATACAAGATGGATCTCATTGAATGGACTAGCTCAAAGATTATTTAGTGAGTACTAGTCCTTGGTAGGGGTGATGTATGAACATCTCTTTAGTGTAGATAAAGCTCAAGATCTTCTCTTTCGACTAACTGACATATAGAAATTATTAACGTTGGTTGGAATTCTTCCTATGCTAGATGAAATGAATGTCCTCGTGAAAATGTCTCAAAGTCGCACAATGTATATTGCAGAATACACAAACATAAGAAAATTTGCATGCCTTTCATTGGATAATTTGTATACAATGCTAGAGTCTTTCGCAGGTCCACGGTTTACAAATTGGACTATGATCATTGATATAGAAAATACTGAAAAATTATTTGAAGTTTGATGAAAAATGGATACCATGTATGGAAGTGTGTGGGTATATGGTTCCTTTTCATTATATTGATAAGACAAAACAAACCACCAAATGGAGCCCTGTGTCAAGAGACCTATTCGACAATTTTTTCATTTTAGTGAGACACAACTTGATAGAAATTGCAAAGTCACTGTCATCGGAGATAAGAGAATGATTCCCTCGAGATGAATTGTTGGAGGCCATGTCTATGGTGTACCTTGAATATTGGAACAATTTAAAATGTCAACCTACTTTAAAATGTGACTTTGTGGAAAAATTAAATACTTTAGTGGACCACTTTTGCAAGAAGGTCGAGATACATGGAGAATAAGTTGAAGGCATTTTGAATCAATCAAAATTGTTTCAACAAGCCACATGATTTTCTTAAACAATGTGGAATCAATTTCGCGCTTTGGAGAATCCTCTAGAATATAGTGCAATAACAAGATTATGGACTATTTTGGGTGCTAGCCAATACTTACAGAAAAACATATCTGAATATTTCAAATTAGCAGATTTGTGTCAAACCATGATTTTGGGATTAGTGGAGGATGAGAGAATGTTTAGTGCACTATCATTTTTGAAGTCAAAGATGAGGAA
>JZKD02S1792936.1:45209-64027 GCA_000966675.3 Picea glauca | reverse complement strand
TAGAGATGATAATGAAAGGATTATGAAGGCTTAGGAAGAGATACTTCAAAGTTTGAATATGTTAAATAAGAAATTTAACAAAGACTCTAGCACCAATCAAGAAACTAGTTCTATACAAGTGACTGCATCTAGATCCCAAAGAAAAAGGGATGATCATGGGAATGACAGGAAATCAAGAAGCATGAGCAAGTGCCATCATTCTCCAAGGAAATCCACTAGAAGAACTCATGCAAGTTCAGGTCTAGGGAGAAACTCAAGTGTGTCTCTTGTTTGGAGGTAAAGGAGAAGACCCGATGCAGACATTTTGCAAAGTGAACTCTAGAAAATTAAGCCACCAACTTTCAATGGTGAGAACAGGAAAGGAGAAGAGGTCGAGGCATGACTTTTGGAAATAAATAAAAAAATTTAGCTGTATGATTACCCCTCTCAGGTAGAGGCTAGAATTGAAACCTACCACTTGTAAGGAAAGGAAGCCATATGGTGGGATCAACTTAAGCAAGCCAAGCACCTTGATGAGAAAAGAATCTCATGGAGGTAGTTCAAAGGATATTTCCAGGAGAAATATTTATCCTAGCATTACTATGAAAGGAAGATGAAAGATTTCTCTGAACTCAAGTTGGGAGCCATGACAATGAAATAATATGAGAAGAGGTTCTTTGAATATATTGTTGAAATAGGTTGACTTCATCAAGGATGAGAAGGTCAAAATCCAAAGGTTTCTAAGAGGGTTACCCTCCTTCTATAGTGACAATATTTAATATGATAACCCAAAAACTTTGGAAGAAGCCACAAGGAGAGAAAAATATCTTTATGAGTAGAGCAACGAGAGGTCAGTATTACAAAAATATTGAAATGACAAGATGAAAGGGAAAAAGGTTTTGGTTGTGGAGCCTGATTATCTTCATGATTCAAAGGACTTTTTTTTCAACCGTATTTATACCCCGTGAAGACTTTACACCCCCGAAGAATGTACACTCCTCCATGTGGGGGTTCAGGGGAAAATCCCCTGAAGGAAAAATTGTCTTGTAAATGTATATTGTAATTTCATTGTAAATCTGGACCGTTCAGGTATTGTGCCAATTCTAGTTTTAAACTACCACATACTTGTTTCATAGCTTTCAACTGAGCGGCAGACCCGACGCGACTGACAGATAAGCCGACGTTAATTGCAGTATAAGGTCGCATATCTAACGGTATAAGTTATGTTAGGGTGTTTTTTCTAGAAGACAACCCTCTTTTATGAGGGAAATGTATTGCGGCTATGTATCATTGTGAATATTGTATTCTGAGAGAGGAGACTATGAGAGAAACAACAAGAGTTACAATGGTTGTGTTGTAGGTTGTATCCCTTCTTTGTTGGATAATAATAAAGGAAGGACCTGACAATTTCTCTGGTGGATGTAGCCCACACTGGGTGAACCACATATATCTGTGTCTCTTTTGTATTGTGTATCTTTTGTGTTTTATTTCCGCATTTGTTTTATTTTATTGTTCCACGATCCTATTTTTCTAGCAACTCGTATCAGAGAAAAAGGTAACTCACAGTAAAAGAGGGTTCCTCGTTAGAGTGGGAGAAATGGATGAAGATGGAAAGTTTAGGGTCGAGAAATTTAACGACCAAAACTACCAGTTATGGAAGATGCAGATGGAAGATTATTTATATCAGAAGGATCTATTCCTACCATTGGGTGGAATAGAAAAGAATCCGCCAGTCATGAAGGATGAAGAATGGGAGGTTCTTGATAGAAAGGCACTAGGAACGATAAGGATCATCTTGGCAGTGTCGATGGATTTCAGTATTTCGAAAGAAAATACAATGAAGGAGTTGATGAACACATTGACTAAACTATATGAAAAACCCTCGGCATCCAATAAGGTATTTATAATGAAGAGATCATTTAATATGAAGATGTCAGAAGGTGGGTCTATTTCAAACAATTTAAATAAATTTAATACGGTTACTAATCAACTAAGTTTTGCAAAAGTGGAATTTTATGATGAGTTCAGGGCTCTTCTAATCTTGTTATCATTGCCAGAAAGATGGAATGGCTTGGTCATGGCTATAAGTAACTATGTCTCTGTTTCAAACACTTTAAAATTTGATGATGTTGTTGGTGTTTTCCTTAGTGAGGAAATGCGACAGAAAAGCACAAGTGAGACATCAAGTAATGTGTTAAACATGGAGAATAGGGGAAGACAAAAGGATAGAGGAAAGGGCTNGCTAGTGGTACAAAACCACCATAGTAGAAAAATATTTGTCACACATGGCACTCCCATGTGGACTTCTAGAGGCTACTCCCTCTAGGAACACTTAGGTTCAACTCCCCATAGTGTATGACATCAAGGGTCAACTTCCTTGACATGTCCTCATGTGATTTCCACATGGAACATTGGGTTATAAACCCAAATGCACTTATTCCTTCTCGAATAAGTTTTCCACTTATCCCTTCTTTGATAAGTGTCCTCACAGATCAACTCAACTCAAGTCACAGAGGAGTACGATCCGTAGAAAATTTTGTCACACATGGCACTCCATGTGGACTTCTAGAGGCTACACCCTTTAGAAACACTAGGGTCAACTCCCATAGTGTATGACGTCAAGGGTCAACTCCTTGACATGTCCTCATGTGCTCTCCACATGGGACATTGGGTTATAAGCCCAACCGCACTTATACCTTCTTGGATAATGCCCCACTTATCCTTTCTTGGATAAGTGTCAGCACAAATCAAATCAACTCAGTCACAGAGGAGTACGATCTAGAGAATGTCTCAGGAAGTTGCAAACATCAACACTCCCTCTCAGCGAGGGAGGCATTCTCTGCCATGCTAAGTCTATCACAAAAGTACTTAAACGTCATCCTGGTTTGGTAAGAACATCAACAACATGTTCATCTGTAGGAAGGTACTGCACCAATACTTCCTTCCTCTGCACCATGTATCGGATGAAATGGTACTTGATCTCAAGGTGGTTCGAGTTGTCATGAAATACTGGATTATCAAAGATCTTCACACAACTTTAGTTACCATAATGAATAATGGTGGAATCCATCACATATTCGAATAAATCTACATCGAGCTTGTGAAGCCACACTGCTTCACGAACTGTCATAATTAATGCAATGTACTCTACTTCTTTGTGCTCAAAGCCACAAAAGTTTGTTTCCTGCTACACTAGGAAACCATGGAAGATACCAAAGTGAAGCAACAACTGAAGGTGCTCTTTCTTTCCACTACGCTCCCTACCCAATCAGAGTCAATATATTCCTACCATATCATATCAATACTGGAAGTATATCTTAAACCATGTCGAACTGTACCTCACATGTATCTCAACACATGCTTCGCAACAATCTAGTGTGTCTATCTCAGCTGACTTATAAATTGGTTAAGTGCACTCATTGCATAGAAAATATTTGGTCTGGTGTTTAACCAGATACATCAATTATCCAATCAACTATCTGTACAAATTCATATCAATTTCATCAAAATCGGAAGAAGACGCACTTAGTTTCTTTAGATTTGTCATCATTGGTATAGCCACGGGCTTGAAGTTTAGTATCTCAAACTTCTTCAATATCTCAACTGTGTGCTACCCCTGACTCGAGAAGATCGCATCAGTTCTCTGTCACACTGCTAGTCCCAAGAAGTAGTGAATCATACCAAGTTCCTTGATCTCGAACTCAAAGGCCAACGCATACTTGCATTCAATAATAAAGCTCTATGTACCTGTGAGGAATAAACCATCAATGTAGAGGAACGAAATAAGGGCCTCACCATTAACAATATTTTAGTACAGGCTGGGATCAAAAACACTTTTGTTAAAGCCCAAAAATCATCAGGTGTCCATCAATCCTTGCATACCAAGCTCGAGGTGGTTTATTGATTCCATACAAGGTCATCTTCAACCTACACACATGAGACTCCTTCTCATGTATCACGAAACCATCTGGTTTCTCGATGTATAGTTCTTCCTCAATATCTCTATTGAGAAAGGTTGTCTTCACATCCATCTGATGTAGTCTCCAACCCATGGATGTTGTAAGGGAAATAATTGTCTGGATAAAAGTGTATCAAGCAACAGAAGCAAATATCTCCTCATAATCTATTCCCTCCACCTGAGATAATCCTCTAGCAACAAATCTCATTTTGTGCTACTTCATACTCTCGTCAGATGTGCATTTGATCTTATAGATCCACTTGGAAGTCACTACATACTTTCCCTCTGGGACTCTGTAACTGCTAAACACTGAGACTGAGAGTAACTTCTCTACTATGTCAGCAACTTCCCTCTTCTGGGGCTGCTCTATGTGGAACTATCTCCTCGACTCTCTCTCTACAATTGTTTCCTCTACAATTTCTCTATCTAGAAATAAGAGTGTCTCAATAACTATTCCCTCTGAAGTTGGAGGTGACTCCTCCTTTGTCTCGACTTCAAAAATAGATCACTCTACCTGCCATGTGATCTCACTGTCCACTAACCAGGTCCCCTTTTTTGGAGACTACACCAGAGAGAAGATCAATGGGACTGATCTTCTTTTCTCTTTCATTGCTTTTACACTGGAAATATTGATGACATGCATAACAATATTGAGCACTCGTACCATGGAAAGTGGCTCAAATACAATAAGACAAATTATGATCTCTTGTACCAAGGAAAATGGTCCTTCAAAGATTTAAGGGTTCCTGTATTAGGGATAATGACCAAATATCTACTACAGTCACTGTTGTCATGAGAAATTGAATTCACTGATAGTATCACACAACTTTTATTGTCACAGTGAATCAACATAGGCTCAAGCATCTGACCAAATAAATCAACAGCAAGCATGAGCTCAGATTCTGTGACCTCATCTCCACGACTTCAACTCAGTCAACTGGAATAGATAATCCAAAACTAATTCAAACTCTATAAATTTATATAAATGGTGCAAAGGGGAAAGTTTTCAACGCTCCCTCTGTCCAAGCAACTGATTTCCCACAGATTTCCCACAATCTATGGTCATGATCTATAATAGGAAACAAAGGCATGTGACAATATTCCCTATTTCAAAGCACTGTCGGTGGAATTTTTTATTCATGCAATGATAATGTCCATATCTACAAAGGATCATGGTCTCTCTGATTAGTCATCAATCTATAAAAAATCTCCAATCGATTCATATCATATCTTCTCTAGGTTTTTTTTTTTTTTAAACTCGTGACTTCTAACTATTACAATATATCTCCCTTCAACACATAATAATGCCATGTGATTCAAAGCCTTGGTAATAATGGTAGGTGAGTACAATATTCTTTATATAGTCAGTGATGGATGAACCATAGATTACATCTCTCTATACTGCCATTTCAGATAGGGAGGTTTATAATGGATGGTCACAATGACAAGAAGAAGCTTCATTTTTTGGTATTTCCATGGTTAGCACAGGACCACATAAATCCTTTCTTATAGCTATCAAAGGCTCTCGTGATCCACGGCCACAAAGTCTCCTTCCTCTCCATGCCTGTTAACATTTCCATAATTAGGCCTTCCTTAGAGGTTCAGGACTGGCCAAGCCGGATCGATCTGATGGAACTGTCGTTACTACACACAAAGGGGTTGACTCCCAACGCGAAATGCACAACAGACATCCCGACGGAAATGATGTTTCTACTAAAGGTAGCCTTGGATGGCATTGAGAAGCCCTTCCGAAGCCTGCTTAGGTAGCTCTCACCAGATTATTTCATCCACGACTTTGTGCAATATTAGACGCAAAGCGCGGCTGTGAAGCTGCAAGTTTAGGCCATTTATTTCTCCATATTTCCCCCTGTGAGTTGTGCATGTGCCTTACACCCTTCTAAATTGCAGAACCATGGCATAACTATTGAGGAGTTGGTGGCTCCGCCCTTCAGATTCCCATATTCGGTGATCACTTTCAGGCTACAAGACACATGGGATCTTTTAGTCATGTACAAAGGAATACCCGGGCACATAGCTCCAAGTTATCGATTGGCTAAATGCTTGGAAGGATGCATGGCAGTAATTGTGAACTACTTTTATTATACACTTTTATTTTCTTCCATTTACCTGGGCCCTTCTATGAGGGAGTGAGGCCCAGTCCTGTTATGATACCATGTTGGTTTTTCTTCATATGAGATATGAGAGATATTCGATATAATATTACAATGATGAGTGTTCCATATATAGGGAACATAAGGTGACCATCCATGAAAGGATGCGTCCCTTGAATAATCAATAACTATTTGTTATTATCATTACTTATTATATAATATATATAATAATAATTAATAATTATATTATTATTTATTATCTTTAGAGAATGTCTTTCCGATGTTGTCAAAACATCAACAGAATAAGAGCTTGTATGGCCTAAAGCAAGATCCAAGGCAGTGTTATTTTAAGTTTGACAGGTTTATGACAAAACAGGGTTATAGTAGATGTCATTATGATCATTTTGTTTATTTTAAAAAGCTATAAAATGGAAGCTATATTATCTTACTATGGTATGTAGATGTCATACTTGTTGCAGGGTCTAATATGCAGGATATAAATGTGCTCAAGAATAAATTAGCTAATTCATTTGCGATGAAGGATTTGAGTGCTACAATGAAAATCCTTGGTATGAGAATAACAAGGGACAGGAAAAAATCGCAAATTGACATTGTCTCAAGGTGAGTACATAGAGAAGGTGTTGGAGAGGTTTGGAATGCAGAATGAAAAACTAGTTAGTACATCTTTGGCCAGCTATTTCAAATTAACTAAGGAAATGTGTCGCAAGACATAGGAGGATATAGAATACATGTCCATGGTCCCTTATTCATAAACAATTGGTAGCTTGATGTATGTGATGGTTTGCACAAGACCAGATATTACACATTCAGTGGGAGTTGTGAGCATGTATATGAACAGTCCAAGTAAAGAACATTGGGAGGAAGTAAAGTGGATTCTCAGGTATTTGAGAGGTACTGCTACTCATGCATTATGTTTTGAAGGTTCAGACACTATTCTATAGGGATATGTTGATTCATATATGGAAGGTGATAAAGATAACAAGAGGAGAACCACATGGTATGTTTCTATTATAGGTGGAACAACAGTAAGTTGGATTTTGAAACTGCAAAAGGTTGTTGCACTTTCAACAACAGAGGCATAGTATGTTGTTTCTACAGAGGCTAGTAAAGAGATGATTTGGTTATAGAGGTTTATGGAAGAATTGGGAAAGAAGTAGGAGAATAGAAGGTTGTATTGTAACAATGAAAGTTTCATTCATCTTGAAAAGAACTCATCTTTCCATTTGAATACTAAGAATATACAGCTCAGGTACCATTTCATATGATCTGTCTTGGAAGATGGACATTTGAAGTTGGAAAAGATACACACTAGCCAGTATCATGCAGACATGTTAACTAAGGAAGTAACCAGGGAGAAACTGAGTTCCTGGTCAGTTTCAGTTGGTCTTCAAGCATGAAGATGAAGATGAGAAATTTTCCAGGTCCAAGAAGGATCATAATCTAGAATATACAACAACGGTGGAGTTGTTGAGATCAATCTCCAAGTGGGAGATTGTTGGTTGTGGAGCCTGATTGTCTTCCTGATTCAGAGGTATTTGTTTTCATCCATGTTTATACCCCATGAAGACTTTACACCCTAGAATAATGTACACTCCTTCACGCGGGGGAGTGCAGAGGGGTGTTACCCCTTCTGCGGGGTCAGGGGGCAAGTGGGCCCCCGAAGGAAAAATTGCCTTGTAAATGTATATTGTAATTTCATTGTAAATATGGACCGTTTACTATAAGGTCGCAGATCTGACGGTAGAATTTATGGTAGGTTTTTTTTCCCTAGAAGGCAACCCTCTTTTATGAGGGAAATGTATTGTGGCTATGTATCATTGTGAATATTGTATTTTGAGAGATGAGACTATAATAGAAAGAAGAGGAATTACAACGAGTGTGTTGTAGGTTGTATCCCTTCATTTGTTGGATAATAACAAAGGAAGGACCTGGAAATTTCACTGGTGGACATAGCCCACACGGGGTGAACCACGTATATTTGTGTCTCTATTGTATTGTGTATTTTCTACATTTTATTTCCGCATTTGTTTTATCTTATTGCTTTGCGATCATGTTTTTCTAACAAAATGATTAGACAGTCAGAAAGGTTTTAAGCCACCCTTTTTCAAGAATA
This sequence comes from Picea glauca, assembly GCA_000966675.3. NCBI lineage: Eukaryota > Viridiplantae > Streptophyta > Pinopsida > Pinales > Pinaceae > Picea > Picea glauca. The sequence continues at coordinate 55,845 of JZKD02S1792936.1, read as the reverse complement.
AATCCCAAGAAAATCAACAAGGATAGTCATCCCAAAATGAGCATAAGACTGAATATTGATTTGGGAAAAGGCTAAGGAAACAACCTGTACATTGCTGGGGATGTGAGGGAAATCCCTTCTATAGGGATTTCCCTCACAAAAGATAAAGAATGAAGGTTGTGCACAACATTTAGGAGGATGAAACAATGGAATACATGGGAGTAAACATGACAAGGATTTATGCATCCTTGGACAACAAGCAAGAATAATATCAAATCACCATGTTGCAAAGGAAGGTAAGATTGATAACCATCCCATAACAATTTAAATTGATTCTAGAGCTAGCCATAGTTACATAAATTCTAACATTGTTGAAATATTTCACTTACAAAGGAGTAAGCATAAGAAATCTTGGTTAGTTCAATTATCCACAAGGGGCTAAGAGAAATATCAATGAGCTAGTTAAAGTTTGTCTAATAGACATGAATTAAATTAGCACAAAGGTAGATGTAAACATCATATCGTTGGGTTCATATGATTGTCTAATTGGCATGGATTGGTTGGAAAAACACCATGTTGTCCTAGATTGTTACAAAAACACAAACACATGTCTTGATGAAGAAGGGAAACAAGGAAAGTTTCAATGCATTCCAAGAGATATAACTATTAGATATATTTCAACTATGCAGTTGAAAAATAGTTTCATGAAAGGATGTCATATTTTTGCAGCCCATATGGAAGAGGTCACCAAAGATAAAGTGGTAAGCATTGAAGACCATCCATTCTTGAGAGATTTTGAAGATGTTTTTAAGGAGATCCCATGATTGCCACCAAAGAGAGACATTGATTTCTCTATTGGTTTAGTGATAGGAGTTTTCCCAATATCCAAGACACCATACAAAATGGGCACGTCGAAATTGAAAGAGTTGCATATGCAACTTCAAGAATTGTTAAAGAAGGGGTATATATGCCCAAGTGTATCACCTTGGAGAAACCCAATTCTTTTAGTGAATAAAAATGATGGAACCTTGAGGTTGTGTATTGATTTCAAACAACTGAATAAGGTAGCCATAAAGAACAAATATCCTTGGCAAAGAATTGATGATTTGTTTGATCAACTAAAAGGTGCAATAATCTTTTCCAAGATAGAATTGAGATCAAGTTATCATCAAGTAAGGATAAAAGAAGAAGATATTAACAAGATGACATTTAGAACAAGATATGTGGATTATGAATTCACAGTAGTGCCATTTGTACTATCAAATTCCCCATTTGTTTTTAGGTGTTTGGTGAATGGAGGGTTCAGGGAGCACCTAGACAAGTTTGTGATTATGTTCCTAGATGATATACTCATCTAATCTAAGTAAAAAAAGGAACATGAACAACATTTAAGAAATGTGTTGCAAGTTTAAGAGAGCATAAATTGTATGCTAAGCTAAGTAAGTGCATATTTTATCAATTGAAGATTCACTACTTGGGGCATATAATTTCAGCAGAAGGGATTGCAGTGGATCTTGAGAAGATAGAGGCCATTAGAGATGGGAAACACCAAGAAATGTCATAGATATTAGGTCATTTATGGGTCTTTCCGGTTATTACCAAAGATTCATAAAAAGATTCTCAAAGATTGCAAGCCCAATCACTTCTTTGCAAAAGAAGGGAGTGAAGTTTGAATGGACTTCCAAGTATGAAGAGAGCTTTCAGCAGCTGAAGGAAATTTTAGCAAGTGTGCCAATATTAAAGATTATGGATCCAAATGAATATTTTATTATGTGCATTGATGCATGCAAGGAAGGGCTTGGTGGATTCCTCAGTGAAAATGATAAAGTGGTAAGCTATGATTCCAGAAAATTAAAAGAGCATGAGCGAAATTATGTTATCCATGATCTAGAGTTAGCAACAATTGTACATGAATTAAACATGTGGAGACATTACCTCATGGTGAATAAATTCAAGCTAAGGATAGATCATCATGGTTTGAAACACTTGTTTGGACAATCCACATTAAATGCTATACAAACTAGATGGATGGAATTTTTGAGTGAGTATGATTTTGAAATCAAACATATTAAAGGAAAATAAAATCAGATGATTGATGCACTCAGTAGAAGGGATAATGAAGTGCATGTTGAAACCATCAACATGTACAAGACTGATATGAAAGATAAAAATTTTGCAACAGAAAATTCAGATCAACATTATCTAAAAATAAAATATACATTACAGCAAGGGAATTTACAACAAAAATTTAATTATCATGAGTTGAAAGAAGATGTAATTCTCATATACAAAGGCATGGTATATGTGTTGAATTATAATGAGTTGAAAAATGCAGTATTGAGGGAAATGCATAATGTATCATATGTTGGGCACCCAGAATATCATAAGACAATTGCAGCTATAAGAAGCCAATACTTTTGGTTGAGAATGAAGAAAGAAGTGGCTAATTATATAGCTACATGTCTAGAATGTGAGAAGGTGAAGATTAAACATAGGCATGTAGCTGGGTTATTGCAGCCATTTCCCATTCCAGAATGGAAGTGGGAACTTGTTACTGTTGATTTAATTACAAAGATTCCTAGAATAGTGAAGCAACATGATTCCATCATGGTGGTGGTGGATAAATTAACTAAGACATCACATTTTATTCCAGTGAAGACAACACACAAGGCAACAAATGTTGTGGATATCTACATGAAATAAGTTGCTAGGCTACATGGAGTGCATAAGGAAATAATTTCATATAGAGATTCAAAGTTCACATCTAATTTTTGGAAGGGTTTGTTCAAAGGCTTTAGGACAAATTTAAATCTCAATACAATGTATCACCCAGTTAAATAGGAAAACAGAGAGGACTAACAGAATAATTGAGGATATTCTTAGAATGTGTGTGATGGATTAACCATCAAAGTGGGAGGTTTATATCCACTTAGTGGAATTTGCTTACAATAATGGGTATCAAGACTAATTAAAGTTGAGTCCATTTGAATCATTGTATGGTAAGAAGTGTAACACTCCAGTGAGTTGGGTTAATATAGCAGACAGAGCAATTATTGGGCTAGATTTGTTGAAGGAAATGGAAGAGCAGATAACAAATATCAAGCAGAATTTAAAGCTTGCCTAGGATAGACAAAAAAAATTGTAGACAATAATAGTGTTGAGAGATTTCAAAGTGGGAGAACATGTGTTCTTAAAATTGAAGGCGAAAAGAAGTTCGCTAATATTAGGAAGTTGCCAGAAGTTGGCAGAAAGATATTATGGACCTTTTGAAATATTAGAAAAGATAGGGCCAGTTGCATACATGCTAGCATTTCCTGCATCCATGAGAGTGCATAATGTATTTCATGTGTCATTATTAAAGAAATAAGTGTCTAACCATAACCACATAATTGATTGGATTGTGATCCAAGTGGAGCACGAAGGATATTTTTGAGTGGAACTAGTACACATCCTAGGCTAGAAAGTTAAAGTGCTTAGGAACAAGGCCATAGGGTTGGGAAAGGTTCAATGGACCTACTATGGTCTTGAAGATGCTACATAGGAGCGTGAAGAAAACATGTAGGAAGAATACCCACAATGTTTTTACAATTTTGAAGAAAACAAAATGCAAGACTCCATTTGAGAAACTAGAGTTCAAGAACCACATCTCAAAGTCCTAGCCAACTACATTGGGGACCATGATAAAATAATGGCTTAGTCCTTGAGTTAATCCTAATAAACGAATGTACATTCCTCAAATTAACCCTGATAAATGAATGGTGCATTCCTTGGGTCAACAAGTTGAGAGGAACAAGAGATTATGGTTGGAATTGTTGTTGGAGTTGTGAAAGTGCAGAATTTATTTTTTAAGTATTGTAATGTAATATGTGTGTGTGTGTGTGTGTGTGTGTGTGTATAAACATAGTGTGCACCGAGAATGATGCATAATTGTAGGGGAGGGGGGATGCAATGTATCCACTATAATCCCCAGTTTAATTAATAATTAATGTAGATATAATATGTGGCTACGACAAAGTGATGTAATATGAAAATGGTATTTATGAATGTTAATAAATAAATTTGATGCCAACTACTAAGAGGACATGGAAAAAGATGGGGGATGAATTAATCCACAAGAAAAGGGAGGGTATAGTAAAATTTCTTAGAGGGGTCCAAGGGGGAATTACCCATGTATATTAATTCAACCCATTTTTTCTAAAATTGCTATTGGTATATGAATCTTCTAATTTTGATTGAGTGTTCCCGAAGCCAAGCATTGAATACATGTAAGAGGGCAGGTGTGAGTGGTCATATCCCATAGTTATTGGGACCATGGGGGGCTGAGTACAATCAAATTTAGGAAGTGTGCGAGTCAAGCAAGTAAGCCAGGGGAGGGGAAATTCGTATGGGGAGATACAACAACTTTTACACAGGGAATAGTTTTGCATGAGGGGAAAGAAGAGAGGAAAAAAGAGAATTTGGAGCTAGAACAATCATGGAGGGAAAATTCTAGAGCCTACTGGAGTATATCTAGAGAGTTTTGGAGTTGAATATTAAAGAGCCATATTTTTAGGCCTGAAAAGTGAGCTCTTGTGTGAGTTTCACTATAACAACAAGAGTTTGTTGTTGTTTGCTGGTAGTTTTTCTGCCAGTAAGTTCCCTTGATTTCCCAGTTGAGAGATTCTTGGTTACCTGTGATAGAGAGACCCTGATAAACGAATGGGACACCCTTAGGACCGAGATCAATGAAGGGGTACATTCCTTGGGTTGGGAAGTTCAAGAGGAAGAGAGATGGTATAAAATCAGGATAGTTGTAGGAGAATATCAGTGGGTTGTAGGATTTCTAAGCTATGAGTGGATAGTTAGAAAACACCCTCTTTTGTAGATTACTAGCCTCAACTTGGGGGTGACTTGTTGTTGATATTTTGAACAACATGTCTATGGTTGGGTGGAACATATGTCCCAAGAAGCTGGTTGCAAAACTAATTTGAAAGATACATGTTTTATCTATTTTATGTTCTATATTTATGAGTTAAATAGTTATGCAAGAACTCTATGTATTTGAGAAGAATTTATATGATAATATGTTGGTTCATTAGTTGCATTTCATGTCTAATTTATCATTTTGTAGATGCATCTAATTTATGGTAATATACATCAGTTAAATATTTATGTAAATCATAGTTGGAAGCTATAGGAAATTGAATTAGCTGTAAAAGTTTTAATTTTAAGAGTATTCTGCACTATAATGTTCCTCAGTTGGGTTGGGGGACGTTACACATTTAATTGAAAAAAAATACAAACTATTACATAAAACTTTGGATACACGAAAAATATTTAGAAGTTGAAGAGGAACTACAACAAGATCATGGTGAACTCGTTGCAATAGTTCCCAACCTTCAATATGGGTTAATAAGTATATTCTCTCAAATGTTCATATATCCCCTTACTAGAGTGACAATTGTGGTGATTAATACCAACCCTTCTAAATGACCCTACCAGTGATTAACAATGGACGATTAAGCTCCTTTGCATTCATTTCCTTTAATGATTCCCGTGTTTACCTTACTCTTCCACGCATATACTTTCGTTATTAGTTTCCTCTAGGAATATTTACACATAACAATGATTTGGTTGTAGTAGTGTTGTTTGATTATAGTTGGTCTTACCAGAATTTTGTAGGCTTTTGGAACCTCTTGATGCATCATTGGAAATGATAGGTTCTTATGGATATATTTCACTAGGTGAGTTACTCTTAATTTCATATGGTTTTTGTGTTTGGGACATAGAAAACATAGTAACAATATGTAAGCCAAGAGCTCGGTCTGTACACGCATACTAAGTGAATTATCAATAAACAAGATGACCTGAATGCATTAACAACAATAAGGGATTTCATCACATGATCTATAATGAATCTCGGGAGAAGGAATAAAGAGTCATGGTAGTGGTTTGGAGAGAGGGATCACGTGGAAAATCCAAACTAATGCACCAAGCCCATGAAACTACAAGAATTATTCATTGATGTTAGTGGGAGAAAATCCATGGAAGAAGTGTATTGGCACCATGAATCAAGCATGGTTCCATGGGAAAATTAGATTCAAAGGTAACCTTTCTTTGTATTTTCATTTCATCTCTAATAAGAAAAGAAAAAGATACAATTCTCACCTTTTGGCTAGGTTTTCCTAGGGTACACATTTTTTTAGTCTCATCTTATTTCAACATTTGTGCACTAAGATAGTAATATAAAATCTAAATCTTAAGTAAAACACTACATAAGAAAGGTTTTGTAGAAAATTGAAAGATCTATAGTGAAAAAAAATTATTGTGGAATATCCATGACAATTTACATATCATATTTAGTGTGAGAGTAGTTTTCTTTGGGATAATTTTGAGAAATTGCAGGATCTAGAAACCGGCTTGAGAAAGAAGTCTCAAAACCCTATCCATGGAAGATAATTATATTAACAATCCAAGGGGTTACTCTAAGGAGACATTTTCAAAGTTGGAAGCAAAAAATTTTGACATCTCTTGCAACATGACAATCCTCATGGCAAAGCTAGAGAGAAGGTTTGGACCTTTTGGGGAGTTTGGTAGGTCTAAATTGTATGCTTCCTCAGATGGGGAATATGGATTTAAAGAAGAACTAGAAAATGATCCCTAAAATGAACAAGAGAAAGAGAGACCAAGTTTTAGCAACATCTCTTCCCAATCTCTATATAAAGTCGAAGCAAAAGTGGACTTCAAACCCTATCAAGGTGATATTTATGTTGTTTAGTTGAATCAATAGCTATAGTAGTTATAGATATATTTCAATGTTTATAACATAGGAGAAGAGAAGATTCTATCATTTTCTCAATTGAATTTAGAGGGCCATGAAAAAACTTGGTGAGAAAGCCACGTGGAGACACTTAGGTTGGAGGGTGGTCGCCCGTTAGCTAAGTGGGATGTGTTTAAAACATGCATTAAGTCCTAGTTATATCCTATTGGGTATGAAGAGGACCAATGGATTTTTTGGCATTACTCCTAGTAGAAGCAAAGACAAAGTGTACATGAGTGCACTAAGTTTACAAAAGAATCCATTATGTTGGGAATATGTCTCAAGAACTTGGATGTACTTCTTAAGTAGTTGGGTAGCCTCCACATTCATTCAAGGATGAAAGTGATGCTCTTTAAACTAGGACCATTGTTGAGTTGTGTGTGAAAGCACAATATCTAGAGAATATGGACATGAATAAATGACAACCAAATGGTTCCAAACAAAAATACCATCAAAACAATTTGAAGGAGGGAAATAATAAGTGGAAAGGAAAGGATAAGAATACAATAGCCATTGCACATCGATGCAAAGATATAAGAAAACATTGCAACCATTGAAATATAAATATTCTTATCAAAGATAAGTGTTAGAATTGAAATTTAGAGTGGAATCCAAAGAATTGCAAGAAGGGTGACAAGAAGAAGAATGTGTTATCTATGGATTTATGCAACTATATAGAGAGAAACTTAGATGTAGATAAAATATTGTCTACACTACAAGGCAAAGGGAGGTGAAATTGAGTAGCCTCCATCCCAAGGAAGAGAAGGATATGGCTAAACGCTTCCATATCAAGATACAAGATAATAAGAAAAAGGCGAATGCTCTATATGATTCCAATTCACAGGCCAACCTCATACTAGAGGATCAAGTAAGTAAGCTTAAATTAGAAGTTCATTATCATCCTCACCCATAGCCATTGGGATGGGTAAATAAGGATGCATAGCTTAGGGTCACTAAGTAGTGTAACACCAAATTTTATATAAGAAAAAACTATATTGATGAAATGAAGGTAGATGTAGTACCACTTAATGTGTGAGGTGTAGTGTTTGTAAGCCCCTATAGGTACATGGAGGATGCAATCTTCATGAGGAGAGAAAACCAATACAACTTGATCAAGGATGGGAAGTATTTAATCATCAATTGACACAAAGTTAAATCTAAGATCTCTACAAGTAGTGTTAACCAATCTAAGAAACTGATTAGTTCAAGTAAGAAGTTTTTTTTTTCTCTTCTTAAGACATAATCAACAAGGAGATGAATCAATAAAGGTAAAGGCATATTTGGAAGGATGTACTAAAGAGAAAAAAACTAGTTGGAGGAGCTATTGTATGCATATAGAGAAATGTCCCAGGAGACTAAAGGGTTACAATCTAAGAGAGAAGTGGAACGTAAGGTACAATTTTTTTTTTTTTTTTGAATCCCCATTTCGAAACATGGGACTGTATAGACAATCCATATTGGAAGAAAATGACGTGAACATACAACTGCAACAAATTTTTAAGCATTGAGTAATTTGACCAAGTACCTCACCTTGTGGGTCACCTATCATCATAGTTCCCAAGAAGGACAAGACTTGGAGAATGTGTATCAACTATAGAGAATTGAATAAGATCACCCTCAAGAATCAATACCCTCTACCTAGCATTAATGACTTTCTATATCAACTGCAACATTCCAAGTAATTCACTAAGTTGGATCTCAAAAGGAGAAATATTACAACTTATCAGAGAGGCTCACACCTCCAAAGTTGTAAAGAATTTTAGTGTTGGTAAAATAGTGGTCAAGCTATAGAGGTATTTGTATTGGCCTAGAATGCAGGAATATGTAGCTTGGTTTATTAGAGGATGCATTCTTTCTATAACAGAAAACATACTAACAAGAAGCAAGGTTTATATGATGCCTTACTTGCACCTACTAGACCATGGGAGACACCTCCAAAGTTAGAAGGCCTTTTGGTGTTGGGAAAATAATGGTCAAGTTAAAAAGGTAGCTGCATTGGCATAGAATGCAAGAAGATATAGCTTGGTTTATTAGAGGATGCATTTTTTTCTATACTAGCAAACATAGTAACATGAAACAATGTCTATGCCATACCTTGCATGTACCTACTACACCATGGCAGAGCATCTCCATGGATTTCATGGGTGGTTTTGCAAGAATTAGGAGGGGACATGACTATCTATTTTTGGAAGTGAACATGTTTGATAAGATGTGCATTCTCATGCTTTGTAAAAAATATCATCAAAGGAAAATATGCAACAATCATTGATCTATAAAATGTCGTGGATATTCCACTAGAATAGTTTGTTACAGTAGTTCTTACAAGTTTCCACAATCTATTTTGATGTAGTGCTTTACTTAAGATTCATGTTAAACGTTACTTGCTTAATGAATGAAAATGTTGAAATAACTGAAACTAAAATGAAAGAAGCTAAGTGAATAAAACACCATCCACATAATGAATAGAAGTTGTACCATGTGAAAAATCAATACAATAAAAACCCAACTAGAAGGTGAGGCCTGTGCTCTACTATTTTCTTCTTAGTTATGAAATGAAAATACAAAGAAAGGGGAACTCACTATGGAGTTACCATGGACACTATGTCCAGTATGGTTTCTATAGGATCTTCTACTTCCTCTATTCTACTTCAATATCCACTCTTAGATTCTCTACTCAACTATGAAATAATTAAAAAATACAATAAGTATGGAACCGCTTCCTTTCCTAACAACCCAATATTTAACATAGCCTAGTAGTTGTCTAGTTTTAGGGTTAGGGTTAGGGTTTGTGCATGCTTAAACCACCAATTAATGTTAGGGTTTTGTATTGTTTAGAATCTTCTTGAAATTACACATATGACTAGCTTCACATGTGTGAGTAATTTGAGCTAACGTGGCATCCACTTAGTATTATGGTGGTAAAAAAAAGACTGATCAACTTGCAAGAGGAATAAGTTCTACATACGAACCTTGATTGAGGTGATATTAACGTTGTTGGAAAGTTATTGATGTGTAGAATAGCCTCGATAGGTCGAGAATTTTTTTTCCAAATTTTTTACCCCCAAAAGGGCCATTTAAGGCCTCAAATGGAATCTATAATATTTTTTACCCCAAATCACCAAAGCAATACTCATTCCTGAAATGGGCCCTACAAGTCAATAGCTCCATTTTTTTCCACCTACAAAGTATCAAAATAGATGAAAAATTATACAATGATCCATTTTGAATCATACCGCCCCATTTAGGGAGGATTTTGGCCCCTAAACTATTTTACTAAAGGAGTGAGGAAATTTTTCCTCTACCTTCTCCTTGGAGTACCATTTGGCCTTTGCTATAAGTTGTCCTTTCAACCAGACATGTCAAATCTCATACTTCCCTCGTCTAGTTGTTTTGAAGTTCTTTTACAAAATTGTATCTTCTACTAACTCTTCCTCAACTTATGGTGCCAAGTCCTCTATGGTAAGTAAGACTTTCTTCTTAGTTGTTGGTCCAACATGGAAGCCCAATAGAGTTTCATATTTTCCACATTCACTACTAAGTAAATGTGCATATATGGGGGTAGACTAAGATTATAGGTATTATCACCCACCTTATCCAATACTTTGAAAGGACATACTATAGAGCCTTGATCTTCTTACCAGGACCGCATAGCCCTTCTTTGTTTAGATACAACCAAACTCTGTCCCACCTTGAACGTTTTCTCATTTCTATGTTGATCATGTTGGACCTTGTACTTTTCTTGTGACTTCTTCAATGTCTTTTGTAATTACAAATAAATCTTCTTGATCTTATCAATTAATTTTTATTCTTCAATGCTTCTCATATGGTGTCTTCCCTCACTCCTCCTTGATTTCCATA
>JZKD02S1792936.1:3686-28883 GCA_000966675.3 Picea glauca | reverse complement strand
GAACACCTACTTGAGACTAGTCAGATACCCTATCTTCCACAGGGTGTATCTACAAATGTAAGATAACCCAGAAGCTGAAATTTTTACCATAGATGCCTTACTAATTTCTTTGAATAGCCTCTGGATTTCAAGGTCTGAAATGTTACAGAAAACAAATTATAGCAAAAATTCCGCAATGAATCAATTCAGGATGATTCCATAACCCTATCTTAAAGAGGTTGTATCTCCGAAAGTATAAGGCCTCAAAAGCTGAAATTTTAAACCAACGTACCATCTACTAAATATCCTTCAAGTCGTTCCTTCTGAAACGTTGTAGAAAAAAAGTTATAGCGAAAATTCCAAGGTGTCTCACATGTAGCAACAAAACCCAAAGACCTTGAGTTCTGATACCATATTTTAAGAACCAAATATCAATATAGCATAAAAAAACCTCAGAATAAATACTCAATGCCTTGAAAAAGAGAGAATTTCAGGTAATAAGCCTCTTTGAGGGGGCAACCTCCTTATACCCCACATAAATGTCCAAATACAAGATGATTCCAAATGAAAATGTCTCCTTGGTATATATAGGAGATTGGGAGGTACAATTAAAACTAATGGACTAAATTTGACATAAATAAAATAACATTACTAATGTAATATGCCCCAATTAAGGGGTAATGAGCCACTATTTAGGGCTTAACATGGTCATTGCCCGAGTCACATGCAGCATTAATCACCGGTGGTTAGGCCCTATCCATTGGCCCTCGCGCTCATCGTATAACTATGTGGTGGAGCGCGCCTGGTATTGTACTGTGGTTCTATGGAGTGGTAAAACCATGGGATGGGGCTAGGCCCCAACCCCCTTCCACGTTCGCCATACCTTATTTTCCACTTTAAATATTATATTGTGGACTTATTATAAGAAGTCCCACGATGGTGCATTGGTATCTGACCAGTCCAAAGCACTTCCCCTACCAAGAGGTCATGCGATTGAATACCCTAGAGTGAAACATCTATTTTACCATGTCAATGAGTGATCGGGTGCCATGTAGCATCATTTAATTTTCCCTTGAATGTACCACTTGTCAACACCCGATTGGATCACGCCTGCCACCTGCCCAGTCAACATGTTGTTTCTCTACCATGTGTCATGATGTTGAAGTCAACATGATGTCATGTTGACGTCAGCATTGAATTTTTTCTAGATGATTGTTGACTTTTTACATGTTTGGAAAATAAATCAAAGTGCAATAACTCTCGCATACGGTGTTTGTTTGAGGAAGTAAATATATGTTCGGAATCAATGCGATGATCCGAACGCAATGGAATTGGTTTAATATTATTCTAAGAACTTTCATTTTTTGAGCATTTTCTAGACCTGAGGAGCCTCTTGGATCATTCCTCCCCACTTGGAAGCTTTTGGACCACCAAAAGTATGGTATCAGTTGGTAAATAAGTGAAGATACTATGTCCTCACTTTTTTGGTCTCCGTCCACTTGTCCTAACTTGGATTTTTGCCCATCAATTCCACTCAAAGATACTCCACATCTCCCCTGCAAGAAGTATGGACTCTTTTGTCCAAAATGGTGTCTTCCTGCAACTCATTCATAAAATCAAGAGAAAAATATTATATGGTAGGAATTTGAACATTCTCTCATTGATCCTCGATCATAGGAGGCTCATACAATCTCAATTTTTCCACATTTACAACTAAATAAATTTGCATATATGGAGGCAATTCTAACTGGAAAGCATTAGTACCAATCTTGTCTAAAATTTTGAAAGGACGATAACGAATTGGTTTTAGATTTTTACCTTCTCCTTGAATCCTTTCCTTGCTGATGTATAATGAGACTTGATATCCTGCTTTAAACTAATGGTCAACTCGATGCATATCATGCCTCACCTTATACTTGGCTTGGATTTTCTCCAACTGTTCCTGTACCACCTGATGAATCAACTGGATCCGTTCAATAAACTTTGTAGCCCTATCCACATCAATGTGTCCTTCTGTTGCAATGTATTTCCCAAAGACAAAATCCAAAGGACATTTTGGCAAGTATCCCAAACATGTTTCAAATGGATATCTGTGAGTAAAAGAATGCTTGGCTCGATTATACGCATGCTGCACATAACACAAATGTTCATCCCAAAGCTTAGGATGTTTTTTGCAATATGCCCAAAGTAGATGCACTATTGTTCTGTTCACCACCTCTGTCTGCCCATCTGTCTATGGATGAAATGTTGTGCTCTTCTTTAACCCGGTGTCCATAAGTTCCCACACGCTTGACCAAAATTTCCCCATGAACCTGGAGTCTCAATTAGATACAATAGAAGTAGGTAACCCAAAATGAACCAATACATTTTCAAAGAACATTTGAGTTTTTTGTTTAGCTATCACTTGCTTTTTACAAGGAATTAGAAAACACATCTTGCTGAGCCTATCCAAAACTACATACAAGTAATCATGACCTTTTCTAGACATAGGCAATCCCCCCACAAAATCCATAGATACACTTTCCCATGGACTAGAAGGAATAGGAAATGGAGTGTACAATCCTAACTTTTTGTTACTTGGTTTGCTTATTGCACACATAGTACATCCCTTTACATACTTAGACACGTTTTCATGCATTCGAGGCCAATAACAAAATCTTTGTAACTGAGAAATTGTTTTGTCTACACCAAAATGTCATGTTATAAGAGAAGTATGTGCCTCCCTAATTACATGGACTCTTTCACTTTCTGGAATACACAATTTTCCCAAATGATACAAAAGTTTGTCTTTAATATGATAATTCAATTCTTTTTCTCTTTTACCATGACTTAAAGTTTCATAGACTTCCTTAAAATCTTTGTCCTTAGCATATTCTTCAATGTAACTTTCATGAGTAATTGAATTGTGCTTAAGGATTGTAGAAATTGTACTAGGAGGTCTTGATAACATATCAACAACTTTATTATGAATGCCCTTTTTATATCTGATGACCAAATGAAATTGTTGCAAAAACCCCATCCATCTAAAATGCCTTGATTGTTGTAGCTTAGTTTGTGATTGTAGACACTGTAATGGTTGATGATCGGTATGTATTATTGTTTCTTTGCCCATTAAGTAATGTTTCCACTTTTTAACACTTTGTACTAAAGAATACAATTCGTTATCATAGGTTGGATAGTTAATTATTGTTGTAGTGAAGGTCTCAGAATTATAGCATATGGGATTTATGTGATGCATCAACACTGCACCCATGGCATAGTCACTTGCATCGATTTCAATTTCAAAATACTGTTGGATATCTAGTAATTCTAGAACAAGAGTTGTACTAATATTTACTTTCAAAGTATCAAAAGCCTTTTGTTGGATTCCTCCCCACTGGTATCCCCTTTTCACACTTGTCAAATCATGTAAAGGTGTTGCAATTAAACAAAACTTTGCAATAAACTTTCTTCAATACTGTGTTTCCCCCATAATAGGCTTTGGCCAATTTACAATGACCTCAACTTTAGAGGGATCAATCTTAAGCTCTCCACCACCTACAATGTAACCCAAATATACAAGAGATGTTTTTCCAAATTCACATTTTGACAACTTTACAAAAAGTTTCTCTCTCTGCAACACTGAAAGTATCTTCCTAACATGTTGGACATTATCTTCCCTGGTCCTACTAAAAATAAGAATATCATCTAAGTAGACTATTACAAACTCATCAATGAATGGCCTGAATACATCATGTGTTACCCGCATAAAAGTAGCAGGTGCATTCGTAAGCCCAAATGGCATCACTAACCATTCAAATAATCCTTGTTTTGTTTTAAAATCATTTTTCCATACATCTTGTTCAACACTCTGATTTGATGGTAACCACTTCTTAAGTCTAACTTAGTAAAATAAACCGCTTGTTTCAATTGATCTAATAAATCATCAATGTGAGGCAAAGGGTAATGATTTTTTACTGTGATCTTGTTCAAGGCTCGAAAATCCACGCACATGTGCCATGTGTCATCTTTCTTTGGCACCAGGATGATAGGTGACCCACATGGAGAAGCACTTGGTCTAATGACCCCTTGTTCAATCAACTCTTGTCCCTGTTTTTTTATCTCTACATTTTCCAATACTGATAACCTGTACATTCCAATGTTAGGAAGAGGAACATCCTACTGCAACTGTATCTCATGTTCAACTTGTCTCTTTGGAGGTAATACTTTCGGGACTTGAAATATAGTATCATAGTCAGAAAAAATTCTAACTAAGTCATCTTTCAACTTTGTATCACAATCTTTTAAAGTATCAATTCCGGTAGTGTCTTTAGCTTTTACAACCATTAATAAATATCTCTTATTGACATTTATAATTCTCTTCATTTTCCCTGAGTTGATTAGTGATAGATTCAATTTCTTCTGATGAGCCCTTACAACATATTATTTTCCATCTTTAGTTAATTGATACTTATTGTCTTCACGATAGAATATTGTCTTTCTATCATACAGATATGGACTCCCAAGTACAATACCACATATATCTAGTGGAACCACATCCAACTCAATCTCATCTATAAACTGTGAATTGATAGCAAACTTTAGGACACATTGTCTATTCACTTGCAATTGATTATCATTATGAATCCATCCTAAAGGAGGTGGTTTCTTATGAGGTTTAGTGATTAATCCCAAATTTTAACAATTGTCTCTGATATCAAATTTACTTGTGAGCCACTATCAAATAGAGTATCAATTTTTGTATGTTTGGAAATTACTCTTATGTGAAAAAGTTTTGTTCATTTGAGCTCATCAACTTCATTATCAACTTTTAAAGACTGAATTGAAGAACTTGTACTAGCTTCAAAATTTTTACCTTTGATTCCTTTGACTGTGACCTTGGTCTCATCTCCTGAATCGGACCCCAAATATTTTTGAGTTGTTGTAGTCGTCTTTGGCTTCCCTTTATTCCTGAACTTTGTTGGTTTCAATTATGGGTGAAGGATCCAACAATGATCCTCACTATGACCTTCTTTCTTACAATGAGTGCATGTAGGTTTTTCCTTCTTCACTGTATTATTTTTCTTCCCTTTGAACTTCTCTTTACCCTTGCCTTTGAATTTTCCTTCATTAGGTTTAAATGGTTTTACAAAATCAACATTTACATTCTTTCCTCTAGATTCAAGATGAGTCACTTGCACACACGCCTCATCTAAACTAGTTGGATTAAACATTATAATGGTATGTCGTAAATAACTATGCAAACCACCTATATACTTCAACAATGTTCTTGAGTATCCAATGGTATTCCCAACAATAAATCTCTTTTTCGAAACTCCTGTGTATAACTTTGAACATTTTCTCCTTTTAAATGTCTAAAGTTCTGTCATGACATAATAACTTGTTGCATGTAAGATACAAGATAAAATTGTTTTCGTAAAGCAGATGTAAAATCAAGCCATGAAGAGAGAGTCTTACCAAAAATTTTAAGATCATGTTTAGTCCTTCTTTCCCACCACAAAAGGGCGGTTCATCCCATCTTGAGACTAGCAAGTTGGATCACAGTCTCCTCATCTATGATTTTTTTTATCCTGCAATACACTTCAATTTGTATTATCCAATTATCTAACTTTTCCGCATTTAGTTCTCCATCATACAAAGGCAACTCAAACTTAACATCAAGTTTTAACAAAGGCATATTAGACTTATTCTTATGTGTTGATTTTTGTATGGTAGATGTTGTATAATGAGAACTAGCATTTGAAGTAGAACTTGAAGATGGTGGTGAAGGAAGAGGCTTTGAAGATTATCCTTTCCCTTCACTTTTTCCCTTCATGAAAAGTTCTCCCAAAACTGGTTTCTTTCTCTCCAAGAAATCATCATATAAAACTTTGACCATTTCTGACATGGAGAAAAATGCTTCTTCGAACTTCTTGGTTCGTGGAGAAGTTTCTCCTTCTGAATGCATTCTTTTCTTCCTCAAAACTCATTATATCTCAGAAATGAATTCAGCTAATGATCATTCTCCTCTCAGAAATTTGGATCTTGTGAACATCCAATCCTGCAGTTGTTAAACCTTCCAAAACAACCAAAAGCTTTGATACCAAAATACTTGATCCAAAAATGAAAGGAATTATTAACAAATTGACATTAACAAGATGCTCATGAATGATTAAAGAGTTCATCCATCATAGACCATGCTACAAATAAGAGAATATAACAACAATAATAAAGATACATAGACAACAAGAACTTGTTAACGGAGTTCACCAATGTGTGTCTACATCTTCGGACCCGCTTCCAAGTGGAGGACCTCTTTATTGATCTTTAAATTCTCAATTTCTCTTTACAATGGCTCCTTTTTGTTATGAACATGATTTTGATTTGTTGTACAAGACCTCCTTGTGCATATGCACACATGCCTCAACAATCTCCTCTCAAAACATGACTAAATGCCCCTCAAAACATGAGAAATGGGCCATAAATCCAAACTCCTCTTTACATTCTCTGCATACAAAGTACCCATTCAAGCTCAATAAGCCTGGTTTTTATAGTTTTTAGGCTCAGTTTGAGAATCCCAACTTCCCACAAATATTTGGCCTCTTTTTGGGATCAAATCCCCTTCCAAATGGCCAAGAAATTTCCAAAAACGCCCAATCTGGGCCAAAACTATACTAAAAAAACCACTTTGTAACAAAAATTTAAAACTTGCCCCTCGGGCCTGGGTGCACGCTCCTAATACAATGTCACATGGAAATATATGGCCAAGTGACATCCCCCTAAGGGTTGTGCGTTGGCCCTCAACCTGCAAACACCGGTCATATGGTTTTAAAGGATAGGACCAAAGGTCCAAATAGCGCGTCGAGTTAGTGGTCACCACCCGAGTCACATGCAACATTAACCGTCGATGGTTAGTCCCTATCCACTAGCCCCCGCACCCATCATATAACTGTGTGGTGGAGCACGCCTAGTATTGTATTGTGGTTCTATGGAGTGGTAAAACCGTGGGTTGGGGCTAGGCCCCAGCCCCCTTCCGCCTCCACCATACCTTATTTGCCACTTTAAATATTATATTGTGGACTTGTTATAACAAGTCCCATGATGGCGCATTGGTATCCGACCGGTCCAAAGCACTTCCCCTACCAAGAGGTCATGCGGTCGAATCCCCTAGAGTGCAACATCCCTTTTACCATTCCAAAGAGTGATGGGGTGCCACGTGGCACCGTTTAATTTTCCCTTGAATGTGCCACTTGTTAAAACCTGATTAGATCATACCTGCCACCTGCCCAGTCAGCATGTTGTTTCTCTGCCATGTGTCATGATGTTGACGTCAGTATTGACTTTTTGCCAGTTGACTTTTTTCATGTTTGGGAAATCGATCAGAGTGTGATAACTCTCACATACGATGCCCATTTGAGGAAGTAAATATATGGCTAGAATCGACACAATGGAATTGGTTTCATCTGATTCTGAGAACTTTCATTTTTTGAGCATTTTATGGACCCGAGGAGCCTCCTGGATCACTTATACAATGTAGTTAAAAGGATTAAAAGTCTTTGTTATTGATTCACCCCCGCTCTTAGTAATCCAACAGAGTGCTAAATATATATTAGATTTTTTTTCTAAGGTCCTTGAATGCTTCTTACTGTAACCATTCAAAAGTTGAACCAATGCATCGTTCACTACTTTTGTCTACCCATTTGTTTGTGGATCAAAACATGTGGATCTCTTCAATTTTGTGTGCACCTTCTTCCAAAGTGTAGTTCAAAAGGCACTAATAAATTTGGTATCTCTATCTTAGATGATGCTCCTTGGCATCCCAAAGTGCATTTGGACCTTTTCAAAGAACATTTTTGTTATGTCTTGTCTCTTGATGGTATTTTTATAAGGCATGATAATGCACATTTTACTAACCCTGTCAACTACCACAAATAGATAGTTATGTCCCTTCCTTGTTATTTTGTAAACTACCCATGAAATCCATGGAGATGTTATCCCAAGGTTTGTTTATTATCTCACTTACGCATGTCCTTCTAAATGTTGGGGGGTTGAAGACTTAGGGTTCATCCATAGTTGACCAACAAAACCCCAAGGCGTCAACATATCAATCCTCAATCAAAGATTAAAGGTCTCACTAAAGATGCCATGACTATCACATAGACCATCTAGTATTGTGTCAATGATGAAAGTTTAATTACATGGGGAATCCATTCGGGTTGACATTCCTACATTCCTTTGCATTATTATTAAAGACTTAGAAACATGTAACAATAACACATACATCCATAGAACACATAATCAACATATAAGAGGACATGAATCACTACAACTTTTATTATATTCATTCAACTAGTCACATACATGGACTAAGAGACTCAACAATTGTTAGAAATAACACCATGCACTCTCATACATTCTCACAGTAGTTCATTACAATGAGTTATGCACTTTCTCTCAAACTTTGCACATATTACAAAAC
Source organism: Picea glauca (assembly GCA_000966675.3). Classification (NCBI taxonomy): domain Eukaryota; kingdom Viridiplantae; phylum Streptophyta; class Pinopsida; order Pinales; family Pinaceae; genus Picea; species Picea glauca. The sequence goes on along the minus strand of JZKD02S1792936.1, from coordinate 20,446 downwards.
CAAACTCTTCACAAAATATGAGCTCATAGTGAACCCACTAAATAAAACACAACACAACAATAACAATAATAACAAACACCAAGGACCAACTGACTAATGAAAAACAACCCTTTATCTGTTACCATTGCTCCCTTTTATTTTCCTTCTTTTCTTCAGCGCTATATCACTTCCAGTTCTACTCCACTCGCTCTATTGTTAAGGGATGATTTGGCAAGTTAGTTGATACTTCCACAACCCCAAAGAGGTGGCGTGCACTCTATGTGAGTGGAAAAAGCGTGTGGGACTGGAAATTGTTCCACAATCTCTCATGTTGCCCAAAGAAATCATGTGTGAAAAAATATAATGCACTCAAAATTGTAGTGTGCATGTGTAACCCTTATCCCAAACATTTGGGTTCCAATAGGCCCCCACCACTATTATTTGTCTCATCCTCAAGCCAATGGCGTCATAGACTAACTGAGGCGACAAACATAACCGTCTTCATGATTTATTGAAGAAACTCCTTGAATCAATTATCATACTCATTGAGGGTGTCCTAGAGTTCCTAGGTGAGTTGAACGACCTCATATGCATCAACCATCATAACTTGAGGAGCTACCAGGTCCATTGGATCCATTTTCTTGATCATAGGGGTGGTGGCGAGTTGCGTGACCATCAATTGAGTGTAAAACATTAGGGTCTTATCGGACGCATCAGTGGCTAACTCTGAAATGGTTTGTTTCTCCACCCATCTTACAATAATCTCTTTAGTCTTGGTCACGATGGTTGTCATCGTAACTTGCACTTGAGGTAGAGAAGAAAAAATTCTCTTTTTTTTGGGTGACCTCGGCTTCTGTCGCACGAACTCTGTTGTCAATATAACTGAACTCTAGGGGATTCTATAGATGATTCTACAAGGTGAAATTTTATTCGACCACCCACGAAAAATCCTTTAATCCATTCTAGCCATCCCCAATGGTACTTCGATCATTGCATTCTTCTTATGTAGCTTTTTCTCCTCTGGTTTTACTTGTTGGAGTGGTGCACAGAGTGCTATTTTTTGGGATTCCAAAGTTTGAATGTGCTCGATCACCGCTTTAAGTTTTCATGGTGTCGAGATCTTTAGTTGTGCCTATTTGGGAAGACAAACTCATGAATATTTGTCTTCCATTGCGGTGAAGAGTTCGACCCCACGGGATAAAGTAGCCTTATGTTGGGCCTTGATATCCTTGTGCATGGTGACCTTAGCAAGATGTAATGTCTGGAGATATTTCCATGCAACTTCAACCTCTTGGTGTGTGTGTATTTCTTGTTGCAACTGGGACTTATTATCTACATGACTTGTGACTTCCTAGTCAAATTGAAGGCACAATTGGTCATGCACTTGGGTGAGAGTGAGGTTCATCTCCCCGAGCTCATGGAGTATGGTAGTAACAAAACCCCATAGTTCGGTGGTAGGGACATGCGTAAGATCAAGATTTGTATTAGCCAAGTCAATTGATATCACATCCAATGGGATGACACTCAAAACTCTTCTCTATCTTGTGCCTAGAGCCTTGGTAGACTATGGGTCCTAAGGAGGAGACTCCGGTGGAGAGAATAAAGCCAGCCATTGACACAATGAATGAAAATTCCCTACCATATTGGTTTGGAAAAAAATTTGTCAGGAAAACCGAGCGTAAATTTCCTTGACTAATTTGGCTACCTATCATCCAACCTGCAATGTCAGAGAGCCAACATTTGACTGCTTCGTGGTATTTGTTCATCGACACTTCCCCAAACCCTGACTAGGATAGACATTCAACTAGGCAGATGACATTGGGATTTCTTCTTCGATCTGAGTGGTAAGTGGTGAGGGTGTATGGTCTTCCTCTGTACTGGGGTCCATGTTAATAGGGTGGGAGACCTAACCTTTGGAAGACTATTTTTGTTTCCTGACCCCATCTTCCTTTTCTTTGAACCATTCTGTTCTCAACATTTTCTCTTTTTATTTTAGTGATTCTTGGTCCTTGGAACTAGGTTTTTGCATCTTGGATCTAAAAACTTTGTCTTGACATCGAGAAGTAGTTGGAGGTCGTATATGTTCTTGTGAATCCTTGGTTCTTACCTCAATATGGGTTTGCACCTTAGAAAATGGAGGGTGGAAGTCAACCAACCATTCTACGACACCCTCTAGGATATCCTTTTTTATAATTCAAAAGGGGAGCTTGGCCTCAACCTTGTCATTGGTTGCGCAAGAATAAATGAAAAATTTATAGAAATCACATGTAAAATCAAGATAATCAGCATACCTTGTTAGAATTCACTTGGGGATGTAGACCCTCTTATTGGATGTAACAATCAATTATGTGAACCATTTTTGAAACGCCTTTATAATGTTCACTTGGACTACTCGATCCTTGGAGTACTGGAGAGTTAGGAAGTAGGGGGTAGTGAATAATAGGGCACCCACTGCATCCTCTTCATGCCCAGGTGTTGGCTTCCATAAAATCATTCCCAACAAGAGGATGACCTAGAAGTAATGAAACTCTTTGCCCTAGTTTTGAGCATCCAAGGAGTAGTCAAAAAACTTGTTCAATAAGTATTGATCCCAAAGCATTTGAACTCCTCTGGAACACCATTCAATGATGATGATGACACCAAGTTTGAATTCATCCTTCCGACACTTCCATATGAGCTTGCAGGCCAGTAACTGTGTTGCAAATCTTACAACCAGATTGTTGATTTCGAGGATTACAATCCCGCGCTTTCCCCTGCATGTCCCAAACTAAGCGTGGACTTCCTCATGTGCTATGTCTTTCACCTTGATGGTGATTGTTGGATCCTCACTAGAGGTGGGAAGACCCAAAAATCTATGCATTGTATGATAGTCAATGGGGTAAGGCTTATCCAACCATAGGTAACCACCATGTAGTCTAGTGAGGAGGAAGAATACACATGCTTGAACTGTTGGTGCTTGACCAAAATGTGGGTAAGTAAGTAATGTAAGGATGCCATATTTCCGCAGGGGCCTCACCCACTTTTGAGTAACCATATTCTATGTGCCATATTCTTTCTGGATAACACATGCATACTTATCGAACTACATTTATGGGAACTAATTTGGGTCCTAGACATTATAATCGACACACTTAAGCTGCAAAACTTTCCCCAACTTGGGTCACTGAAAATCCACTCTTGATGGCATGACCGATTATTCTTTCATTTCCTTGGAATTCGTTTTGGCGTGGAGTTTCTTGAGGAGGCACAAAATGATATCAAGGATCAGAGAGTATGTGTCTTTGTTCGCTTGCTAATGCTAGGATACGAATGAAAGAACACTCTGGAAGCCAAGTCATGGTAGATAAAGGGGAGAATGAATGAGTTGGAACACTCTACTTGCCCAAAAGTATTGTAATAATTATGCCACATGCCATTTAGTTGGTGTTGGAGTTACTTCTCGTTCCTTATTTCTAGTTGTCTAGTAGCCCCTTCCATCCTTGTCATCTAATTTGCCTCGTTGGACAAAGATAATTTGTTGTAGCCTTTAATTTCATGATTTATTCCATCTAATGTAATTAACTCCTCATTCATTCTAAATCAAGAAAATTGGCCTCATGTTAGTTGCATTAATGACTCTATAATTCTGAAATTGGAGGAAATCTTTGTGGTGTAACTGTCTATCACATCCACTAGTATTACCAAAAATATTTATCGTCATTGAATCTTTCAGTATGATCTAGAATATATTGTACATGTGCGAGTATTATTCTTCTAGGGAACCGAGCATGACTCTTGTACACCCATGCATCACTTTGAGAAAGTTTTAATATGTCGCGTCAACCCCTGGTGGGTCACGATGTTGTTTCACATGGATCCAATTTCTCGTTTTCCGCCATTGAGGATCAACACTAATTTTAGTTGTATTTGGAGGCATCCACTGACTGACCATTGTTTCATTGATCCAATGCAACTCATATGTTTTCTCAATGAGGATTAAATTAACTGGATGGATGGATGTGCTCTTTATTACAACAGAATAAGTTTTCATATCCATCATGCACTCACGTGGCTTGCCCATTCATTCATTAGGAATCTAAGGACTCAGACAAATGAAATGTCTTCTCAGCAGAGTGCATTGAGATTTAATATATTTTCTCTGCGCCTCCCGTCGTTTCTTGGCTACGCAATGCCTTTTGCAAGAACACATGTAATGACAGATGTCTACGCATGGCCTAAATCTTCCCCGTATGGAATCCTCCATAGCTTCCCACTCTTAGAGCTAATCTTTATGTGTTTCCCACCACTTCATGAATATCCATATTAAAATTGTATTAAGGGAGCATACCTGGTGGATTAAGGGAATATTCTACATCTGGATAATGAATGTATCCACCGGCTCTGCCCCATTGAACCAATAAGACTCGATCTCCTCTTATTGCACCTTAGTGGTAATTTGATCACGTCGCCTCGTGGAAATTTCATATAAATTGTGTTTCCACCTTTTGATGGCATCCTTCGAATATGTATCAAAGGATTTCACACTTCTCCAACTCAGCTCTCCATCTGTAGTGGGATTGATATAGTCTTCCTTGTGCTCGACGATCTAGTAGATATTCTCAATAATGGAGATTTGTGCATATTTATTCACAATCTCATTGTACTTATCACTCTTGATAGGATCCAATGGTTCATTCATGCACAAGATGTCTATCTCAAAGGACATCTATTGCTTCTTCAAATTCAACACAACATTGTTTTCAAAGGCCCAATCAATGCCAAGTAGGAAAAGGTATGGATCAAATTCATCCATGATTTCTATCACTTCAAAATATGCCTTCGTCTTCACCCCTTCTATGTTCACTTGCTCAAACCGACCTATGGGATAAATTATGTATTGATTCTCCGGTCAAAGTTGAATGGGAGACCATACCAATGGTGGTTTATCCATCAACACCTAGAATTGTTTAGGCAAGATGTTCATGTCGAATCCTAGATCCAACATGATACCATCCATCTCATAGCTTATGAGTTCAATAGTCATATTGAACTCTCGTCGTGTGCGCTTCTGCTTACTGACTTGGCACACATCCCTCTCTAGTAGGGGGGATGATATATCTATATTTGTCCCTTCTCCCCCCATGTAGGTTACTAACATGTGCATCAACTTTCTCACAACATCAAGATCATTCACCAACTTCAGAAAATAGTGCAAGAAGTTACTTACTTGATCAACAGTTTCTTATTCATGACCTATGTCACACAATGTTTCCTCTTGTGTCGTATGCTTCAATTATTCACACACATGCTCCTCTATTTCCCATTTATTTTTCTCATCACACTTCTTCTTGTCGACAAGCCTCTTTCAGTGAAATTTGTGTCATGCATTGCACTTCCTTGTGCACTTGATCTTCCTCCAACGAATTCTATGTGGTGCGTTACAATTCATCTTGAGTGTGAGCGTCTTTCAGTGACTATTGTGTCACACAATGCACCTCCTCACAGATTCGGGCCTCCTCTAGCGAATTTTGTGTCACGTGTTGCAACTCTTCACGCACTCTTTCTTCCTCTAAAGCCCTTTGCACATCACACACAAACTGTTTATGTCGTACAACATCAAACTTGGGAGGAGATTGTGTTGCCTTTATGATTTTCCCGTCTATTTTGGGACCCAAGCTTTCTCCATTCTCAAATTCCTTGCCCATCTTTCCTCTACCTCTAGCTATCAACTGCACACCCACTTTATCATATTTCTTTTGATTCTCGCATGACTCTACAATCACCATGTTGAAATGTGCCTTATTCTCTTCCCACTTCTTCAATAAGTTGGGAAAATCCTATGTGGCATGCTCAAGACTATACCAATGCCCACAAAGAGCACATGGTTTAGTACAAAATCGTTATATGTGGCCTATCTTGTCACAATTAAAACAAGTAGGGGGTCTTCTGCCACCTCCTCCATATCCTCATCTAATGCCTCATCATGTCCTCCTCTAGAACCTCCTTGATATCCACCTCTCTCAACTCCTCCATGGTCACCAACCTTCTCTTCTTGAACCCAGAAGACATCATGGGTGTGGTCCTGTATCAATTGAAGTGACTAACAATTGTTCACATTGTGCCCCATGGATTTGAAAAATTCACAGAATAAAGTATGGTGAGTCTTCTGATATTTTTCCAATGTTGGAAAGTGGGGTGGTATATGTCCCCATTGTATGAAAATATCACACCATTTCGTTTGAGGCCCCATCAGAAATAGATTGGTGCACTTGTCTCCATATAATTACCCAATGTAGGACACTTGTCCCTATGGTAACCTTCTCATCGACACAATCACCACATGTGATCGCCCAACACCTTCACCTTCACCATATCTTTCACTTGCATCCTTAGGTTGGAAAGTTGATACTGCACCTACACCAAACCTGCCAATGTTTCTCCTCCGCCTGGTGTAGCCTCCAATCACATCGCAATATCCGCTGCTTTTGCTTGAGTAATCTTAAGAGGGACTCGAATATAGGGAAGAAACCCCACAATGAACCATTCTCTATGCTACACATCTTGGATCTGGAACGTCAACCCATCCAGCAAAATCTTGAACTGTTGGTCATAATCCCACATGGTTTCTCCTGGTTGTTGTTTGATCTCCTTAATCTTTGTAATGCATTGAGATTCTGACTTAGACTTCTGGAATTGATCTCCTTAATCGTTTGTACTGATGGTGCAGTGGCCTTGTACTTCAGGCAACACCTCAAGGCTTTGTCCCTGAATGTGGTCTCTAGCTATGAAATCTTGGACACCTCATTTGTGATCCTCTTCACATACCATATCGCTTCACATGTAAACCAATGTTTCTATGTGGCGTCCTTACCCATCCCACGGAACACAGGTAACCTCATAGTGCTATCTTGATTCGCCATCCTCAATGTTGGGTTGTATCCTCCCGACTCATGCTCACTATTGGAGATATCAGTATTGATAATCTCCCTTGTGAAGTATCATTGAATTTGTCTTATTCCTCACTCGAATATTCTCTCCTTTCTTCTTCTACTTCTTATTCTACTCCTTCTAATCCAATATTTGCACTGTCTGGTATTCTTTCTCCTTGGTTACAAATGCACAAGGGGGGTGGTTCAAAGGGGGCATAACTCGATCTTCTTCCAATATTTCTTGGGAGGGAACCCAAAGAGTCTCCTACCTAAAAATGCACAAGACTATTTATTATGGCTAACCCCTCTTCCCCTCCTATCGGGGGACCTCCATCATCCTCTCCTACCTTTGTGCCTATACTCTACTCCTCATCTTCCTCTGAAGTTGTGACATCTCGCAACAACCAAGGGGGTTGGACTTTGTCTTCTCGGCCCCTACTACCACTACTCCTAGTATCTTCGATGGATACCCTACTCGTAATGTTGTGCCTCTTCATTGGCCTATCGTTTTTGTGCTCCTCTCTGACACAACACTCTCACCCGCACTTCCTATTGGTGTGGTCTCTTTTCTCTACATCCCGGGCATGACCCATCATCTCACACCCCCTTGTTATCTTATTTCCTCTCCTTTGTTCGTATTTCCTCCTTGACTCAACTCTTTTTGCATATTTTTATGGTCTCTCTCCCCTGCTCTTTTCGGTCCATTCCTTTCCCTCACTTCATTTCAACAACTTCTGGATCCTTTCAGTGGATCCATATCTTCTCTCTCTTCCCCCATATTTTCATCCCCCCAATGCTAGGGGGTCTAATCATCCATTCTATCAAGATCCATTCACATCATCCCTTTATCCACAAACAACATTTTAATCCACAACAATATTTCTTCTAGCAGCCTTCTCCAAGGACCTTCAACAAACTTTCGTACATCCTCATTGAAAGAATCGATGTACTCCACAACAAAATCAATAATGTAACCTTCCTTCACCCAATAAAACCAAAATTCAGTTGCGTGAGCCCACTTATTGTCCAATTCCTTTAGCTTATCAACCACGATCTCATACTAGACCAGGGGTTCTTGAGGCCTCAAAGTAGTATTAATAACAATTTGCCTCTTCAACAATTCCAATAATAAACATGGAATTTCAACAAAGAAAATCGCATGCATATCAGTGTATATATATCTTTATTTCCATCATTCCATGTTGGTAATCATACCTTGAGTCTCGTGTCGAGTAAAAAAATCTTCTTTTGTAGACAACCAATCCTATATTTCCTCCCAATATGGATACCACCTCATTCTCTAGCTTCATCATTCAATACAAAACCTTCAGGTCCCAACAATGGAACCATTTGTTGACTCGCTTACATGCATGCTTCTAAACGATGCGGAGTTGAAGACCCAGGGTTTGTCCAGAGTTGACCAACAAAACCCCAAGGCATCGACATATCAATCCTTAGTCAAAGACTAAAGAAAGTCTCACATGAGACGCCATGAGAATCACAGAGACCATTTGGTCTTGTGTCGGTGATGAAGGGTTAATTACACATGGAATCTATTCAGGTTGACATTCATACATTCCTTTGCATTATGCTTAAATACTTAGAGACATGTGAAAGTAGCACATACATTCATCAAACACATAATCAACATATCAGAGGACAAGAATCACTACAACTTTTATTATATTCATTCAACCAGTCGCATACTTACAATAAGACGCTTAACAATTGTCAGAAACAACACCCTACACTCTCATACATTCTCACATTAGTTCATTACAATGTTCTAAACACTTTCTCTCATGCTCTACATGTATTACAAAACTAGACTCGTCACAAAACCTGAGCTCAGAGTGAACCCACTGAATGAACTCCAACACACAACAATAGTGATAATAAAAAACACCAACAGTTAAATAACTAACGAACAACAACCCTTTCTCTATCGTTGTTGCTCCCTTTTGTTTCCTTCTCTGCTCCAATGCTCTGTCACTTTCATTTATGCTCCTCTCACTTTGTTGACTGACAGTCCCACATGATTCTGCAACCCGCATGCAGTCCATGTCACCTCTTTGGAGTCATGATAGTCTCAACTAATTTTCCATCTCATCCCTTAACTATTCCATGATCTCTCGTGCCGCCCGTAGTCATTCGAGAAGATTTCCCGAATAATATTTTCTTGATTCTGACATGCATGCAATGTCTTGTTGATTTCTAGTGCACATATTATAACTAGGATTGGTATGCGTGCCTTATGTCATCCACTACGCAATTGCTGGTGTGTGCAAAAAATTGTAGTGCGCTCAAAAATTTAGTGCATGCGCAACCGTTATCCCAAAAATTTGGGTACCGACATTAGTAGGTATAGGTAAGGAATGGTATAAACCTTTCTCTCTATTATAAGGTTTGATGGAACAACAAAGTATTCATCCTCTAATGAACCAAACAACATATTCGTTCATTATGGGCCAATATACATACCTATGTAAGTTGGCAACTATCTTCTTCACACCAGAATGCCCTACAACTTTGGAGGAGTGAGCTTCTCTAATAAGCTGAAATTTTTCACCTTTAGGAATATAGAGCTTGTCTACCTTGTAGAGAAACCCATCTTGGATATGATAGTTATCCTTATTTCCACCTTCTTCTACACAAACGTTTCCATGTAGTTGTTGAAACACCTCTTTAAAGTCCTCATCTGCATTGTATGCGTTTTTGTATGCATCATGGATGAAAGGATCCATGTGCATAAGTGTTCTCAAAGTTGTGATCTTGGATGTGGGTGGCCTTGAAAGAACATTTTCTAAGTTATTGGTGTTTCCCTTCTTATATTTGATGATTTGATGAAATTTTGTGAAAACTACATCCACTTGTAGTGTTCGGTTTGCTAAAAATTACTTTGGGAATACAAATACTATAATGGTTGGTGATCAATGTGGATGATGGTGTCCTTGCCTATTATATAGTGCTTCCATTGCTTAATAGCTTGAACCATAGCATATATTTCCTTGTTATATGTAGGGTAGTTCATGACCCCACCATGAAAACTTTCATAATGATAACAATTTGGCTTATGTCCCTACATTAAGATCACTCCCATAGCATTAAGAACTAATTTGGCCAAAGCAAGAACTAATGTTTGACTGGTATTTCATGTCAGCTCATCAAAATATTTATGCTAGTTCATTCACCATTAGAAACTCTTGTTGTTGGTTGTTATGACATGGAGTGGTGTAGCCATAACTGAAAAGGATGCTATAAAATTATGCATGTACTATGTTTCTCCAAAAAAGCCCCTAACTTTAGTGACATTAGTAGGATTTGTCCACTTGAGGATGGATTCCATGTTTGCAATATCTATCTCGAGTTCCCCTCCACCAATCACATACCCTAAATGCACCAATTATTTCTAGGAAAAATCATATTTCTTAAGATATGCTAGTAGTTGATGCTTTTCTAGACTCTCTAACACATGCATGAGATGTGAGATAATCTCTTCCTAGGTAGAGATATAAACCAATATATCATTTAAGGATATTATTACAAATGAATCTATAAAGGGATGCAATACATCATTCATCAAATGCATAAATGTAGTTGGTGCATTACATAAACCAAAAGGCATCACTGACCATTCCTTGTCTTGAAGTTCATCTTCCAGGAGTCTTCTTCTTTTAATTGTACATGGTGGTAGCCCAATTTGAGATCCAACTTGGTGAAGTACTTGGCATGTTACAACTGGTTTAGCAAATCATCGATCCTAGGAAAAGGTTATCGATTTTTGAGGGTGATCTTATTCAAAGCTTTGTAGTTGATACATATTCTCCAAATCTTATCCTTATTGGGTACTATGATAATAGTTGACCCACAAGGTGAGGTGCTTGGTTGAATTAATCCTTGCTCCAATTTCCACTGCAACTATTTCTTCACTTCATTTATTTCTAAGATGGACCATCTGTATAGTGCAATGTTTGGAAATCAAGAGTTAGCCAATAATTGCATCCCATGCTCCAGTTCCCTCTAAGGTGGTAACCCTTTATTCTCCTCAAACACTTCTTTGAATGCTTGCAAAATCTTCTTCAATTGATTTTCTTCTCTTAAGTACATACATCTAGAGATGTCTTAACTTTTATTGATTCATCTCCTAGATGATTCTCTCTTAAAAAGAGTAATACAAACTTCCTACTACAACTAATTAGTTTCTTGGCTTGGTTAGCACTTACTAGAGAGATCTTGGATTTACCTTTGTGTGCATTCATGATGAAGGACTTACCATCCTTGATTAGGTGGTACCAGGTTTCCCTCCTCATGAAGATTGCATCTCTCATTTACATGTAGTGGCTTCCAAACAATACACCAAACACATCGAGTTGTACTACATCTACCTCCACTTAGTGACCCTGAGATCTACATCCTTATTCACTCGTCCCAATGGAAATAGGTGAGGATGGTCATGAAATTCCAATCCAAGCTTGCTAACAAAATACTATGTTATGAGGTTGGCCTATGAACCAAAATCAAATAGAGCATCGACCTTTGTCTTCTTGAGCTGGATTTTAATATGGAAGAGTTTAGTCATCTTATTATCTTCCTTGGGATGGAGGCTACTTAGATTCACCTCCTTCTGAATTGTAGAGTAGACAATCTTTTCATCTACATCTAAGTTGCTATCTACTTAGTTTCTTGAACCCATAGCTAGAAGTTTCTTCTTCTTGGCATCCTTCTTGCAGTTCTTTGGATTCAACTCTGGATGCAACTTCCAACACTTATCTTTGGTGTGGCCATCGATATTACAATGGTTATAGTGGTTGGTTGGATCCTTACATTGATGTGCTATGACTATTGTCTTCTTATTATTTCCTTTCCACTTCTTCTTTCCCTCCTTGGAAGCTTCTTGGTGGTCTTTCTCCTTGGAACCACTTGGATTTCCTTTACTCTTATCCATATTCTCCAGATATCGTGCTTGGACACATGCCTCATCAACTATCATAGTCTTAAATATCATCATTTTTATTCATATATATCTTTATAGACCACCTAGATACTTGAGGAGCACATCTAGATTCTTTGGGTATATACCCAATAGATATGTGGTGCTGGTGGTTTTTTGAAATATAAAGGATGCTTATAGTCTCAAATTTAGAGATGGCCTAGGCCCCGATACTAACAATTTTGCAAAGTGGCCCTCAAACTCTATTGTTGTTGGCTATGGATAATGGGGTTACAAGGTTAAAAATATATGGCAAGTTAATGCATGTGATAAAATGGTTGAGTGAGGAGTAGGCTTGTATAAATTATATTCCTTAATGGAGGAGGTTGGGGGGATATGTAATGCTTTTAATTTTCTCTCTTTTATTCATATCTACAGGGAAAGGAACACTATGACATACAACTTAACAAAAGTTGAAGTACAAATGGATAGTGGTCAATGGTACATTCTGGAGGACAAAAAGGGATTGACCTCAGAATATTGTCATCCATCTTTTCATGAAGTTGCCCATGTATGAGCCTTCTTACGTTATTGTTTGTTTATGGTTTTTCTTCACATGTTGGAAATTTGTATATGTGTTTATATATGGACTATAATGTATGGTTTTTTGTAAGTATTGACATGTTTTGAACTATATGGATTGGCCTTGCTTTGGGGTCTATGTATATTGGTGAACATGTTTTGTGGACTCTATTCAAATATATTTTTGATGCATGAATATTTGAGATACTTGAGTTAGGAAAGAATGATTTTCTATAGGATTTTATGGATTGGTGGTGATATAGTCCATAGATATATCATTGGTTTATATTGTTCTTTTAAAATAGTTTTGTATATGATTTATAAGCATATGAAAAGTGTAATTTTCTTTCTTTTTGAAATAAAGCTACGATTTTATTTCACTGGAAAAAAAAAGAAAAAAAAAGTTGCATGCAGGAAGTAACATAAAAAAACAATTAAGGTACTTTATGAGCGATGCACTTCTATAATTTAAGCAAGATACACTTTACAATAAAGTTATTTTATAACTTAAAGTTCAGTGCACTTTTTCAAAAGGTAACTTACAAAAAGAAATACTTGAACTCAAGATCTCTATTTTAATTTTAATTTTAATAAAGTAACTTTCAACCAAATGAGCTATAATAAAAGATTTTGTTTTCCTAAAAAAAAAGCGTAATTTTATTTCATTAGATTGAAATGAAAACTACATTTTGTAGAATACATGGAAACCATGTATTTTTCAAGTGTCTGTCCAAAAAGGGCTCATAGCCAGACCTATAAGTACATAGAAAAAAGGTTTTCTCCAGATGATGGGGGCATGTATAGTCCATACATACAAATATAGTGTCCAGAAGTGTATGTTGGGAGGTTCTCAATGATAAAAAAACAAGCAAGGACTGATATATACATCATCACATATAAAAACTATTGTAAGGTTGTTGATAAAATTGTTCCACTTAGAACTGACTTGCAAATACCAAGAAAACCATAGCTATGAGACCTCCACAGGGATCACCAAAGGATCCATGAAAGGTTTATGGTAGTATTCAAAATGATCTCCTTCAGCGTCCTCAACAATCATCCATTGCCCTGGTGCCTACTAAGGGCCTTATTTAGATAATTTATCTACTTCCATATTAAATTTCATTTATACATGTAAAAACAAATGGAGTCAAAGGATTCCATAAATCTAAAAATTTCCTCAAGCAGTGAAAGAAAATGTATATTGTGATAGGCTTGGGTTTTCCAAACCCAATTAATGACATTCAGAGAGTCTCCAAAGATCTGCAAAGTAGATATTCCTTTTTCACCAGCAAAGGTTAAAAGTAGTTTGAGTGTCATAAGTTCCTCAAAGTTGTTGGACCCTGGTCCCAAAGCTATTTTTATTTTGAAATAATGGTTCCCCTTGAGAAAAATAATGTCCCCCTTCCACAAACTTACCCATTTTGTTGAGACACTCAGTCAAAGAAATCCCATGGCTTTGAGCGATCTACTTCTGCTTCCAGAAGTACCAAAGTAGGCCCCAAGTCTTTTGAATGAGGGAAGTGAGACAAAATCCCTAGGCCTTGAGCAACAACTACCTTGGGAATGAAAGACTTTCCTTGGAAAATATAATTTTTATGGGCTATCCATATGCCCCAACTTATTATGAGGGGAAGATATTTTATATTTGATCAAATGCATTTGATAACTAGTATTTCCATGCCTCTTCTATTGATTTCCCTCGTTAGGAGACCATCTGACCCACATGTTGAGCAACTGTAGACTAGGTTTGAGTCACAAAGTTACAATTTTGAGAAGACTAGATGAGTCACTAATTCCTCGCTAGCTTTACAAAGGGAGCACCATCCCGACCCCTTAATCTGTCTTTTCTCATTTTGTCCCAGGTAGGCACTCGATTCATGATCATACACTACATAAAAATATGGGACTTTAATGGACACTTTTCCTTCCATAATCCTTTTGTAACAACCCTAGTTAAATAGTTGCTTAAGGTTATCAAGAATAGTTAATTAAATAATTAACTGTCCTAATGTGTATTAGTTAAGTAATGATTAACTATTAATAATATTAATTAATTAATTAATTATTAATTGTTTAATATATGTTGATTAATTAATTAATTGATTACTTAACACATTTAATGATTTGGGTAAAGAATTAAAGGCTTAATAACTTTAATTTATTTATCATAAAACTTTACGTATGACAGGGGATAGGGTATTGAATGGAGGGATAAGGTAGTAAATGGAGGGATAAGGTGGGTGGTAGTAAATGGAGGGATAAGGTGGGTGGCATTAAATGAAGGAGGAGGCAGTGAATGGGGAAGGATATGAGGGGGAGAGGCATTCGGAAAAGGGGACTTTTGGAATTTGGGGGAAAGGAGAGCATTTGAGAGCAGGGATTGTATTTTCTGCTGAGCATATTTTCTGGTTTGGAGTTTGGGTGAACTGTTACAGGGGGCACCAGGTTGCTGGGAGTTTTGGGCTCGGGGGATAGGAATCCTCACAGAATCCTGGAGCTAGGGGGTCAGACAGGCTCTGTTCCTAGCTGGCAGGGAGGAAGATTCGGTTTTGGACAGAGTTTGGACAGAGCAGCAGAGAGGACAACCAGAGATCGAGGATTTAGCATCAGACGAAGCTATGTTTATTTATGTATTTTCATGAATATGTGGTGTTATGTGGTTGTTACATAAGCTTATTTTCATGTTGTTAATAAGTTTAATTTATGTTGAAAAATAAATAATTATACGTTGATGATTGAATGGTACAGGATATAATTTCTTCATTCTTTAATTTTAGCTTGTATGTTTATAAGGCTCTGTAGGGACAGAGACCTTACACATGGTATCAGAGCCCTGGTTTAAAATCTGGAGCCAAGGGCCTACCTACCCACCCAGAAATTTAAACAACTTATTTTTAGTTATATTGAAACCCTTTAATCAGATATAAATCTAGGCCCGAGGGCCAATCTTAGACTCAAAGCTCCAGCCCCAGCTCCACCTAGCCTGTAAGCCAAAAACACAATTTTTATTTTATTTTACACAGATATATATATATAAACAATATGCCCAATTGAAAATAGTATTATTTTATACATATTGAAAGTAACAAACAATAAAACAAATATATATATATATATATATATATATATATATATATTATGCTCTGCCCAAAACTAGATTTAAATTTTTGCTAAATGCGATAAGATCTAAAACCAGTAGAAATAAAATCATTCTAATCTTGAAATTGAGGCCAGGGTTTTTAAGAGGAATTGACACCAGGGTTCAAGCGCTAAAACTTATTTATGTATATTTTTATTTTATAAATGCCATAAACTATAACTAATAAATCAAGTATACTATAACTAAAAAAAAAAAAATCTATAAAGCAAATTAGAATGCGAGATGTTAGCGGCTTAGCGGCTTCAGCTTATAACATTTTTATATTTGTGTTAAATTTACTAAAATTCTAGTATGGCTAGAGCTTTATCATTTCATTGTCCAAACAAGGAGTAGGTGAGAAATATTACTGCACTAAACATTAATTTAAAGCCAATCGTCTACAGCTGGCAGAGATGAGAAATACATATTTAATCAGATTTCTTGGTGAATAAGAACATAAACTTCAAGTACATTGTACTTTTTATTTACTTTCTAAACATGTAAAAAAAATGATAATAACAAAAACTATTCCAAAATGGGAATGTCAAACTACATAATTTAACATGCTACAATACAAAAATACCGAACTATCATATAAAAAAATTATACCACATTGAAGTAGAGTAGTTTTTACCTGCCTTGACATCATTTCCAAAGAAATGAGATAGGATATAGTCTGCTGAGAGAAAGCAGTGGGGGTGTATTCCTCTTGGGGAACCTGAGCCTCTTTTGTATGCATATGTCATATGCTCCATCCCTGCTACCTCTCAAACTGCTCCCGCTCGCTATGAAGAACTCGTTGAGAGTATGCCACGCCGCTCATCAGGGGCTTTTCAAAATCCGTCCAGGCCGTATATGCTTCAAAACATCCTGATACAGAGCATAAGGCTAAGCTACAGAAAGAAGAAAATTAAAAGTGTTGCGCTTTATTATCCAAACCCTCGGTTGAAACCAAATCCCCAAGCCTATAACAAGAACCAAGTGTCAAGTTCGAGCGTGAAGGAGGAAGCCCATAAGGGACCAAAAGACTATGCAAAACGCTCCACCTCTAAGCTACGGAAGCCAACGCACGATTTCAATACAAACACTAAGACCAAGACGTGTCTACAAGCCCACGATTTCAATACAAACACTAAGACCAGCACCATGCCACGACCGGGAGAGGAGCCCACAACGGGCATCCTTTGCAAAACCAGCGCCCATGGACCAGAGCCTAACA
>JZKD02S1792925.1:87221-100327 GCA_000966675.3 Picea glauca | reverse complement strand
GGTATGTCGAAGAAAAATCAGGGTCCCATGCAACTTTTGAGTCATTGGCCAAAGCATTCTTGACCTTCTTCCAATTACCCATCTGCCACGACAATGGTCTAGAACTACTTTCTAACTTCAAACAAACCTCAGCCACACATATCACTGACCACATTCACGAGTGGCGTAGGCGACATAGTTTGTGCAAAGCAGAAACCACCAAGCAACAGTGTCTCGACTGGTTTCTTAGATCCCTTGTCTCTCTCCTTGGTAAGGATGTAGCTTCCACCTTCCCTCAATCCGAAGAGGAAGCCATCAGTAAATCCCAATAGTATGACCTCATTTATGCACAGTCAGGATACTTATACACTGTACTTCCTGATCTTCCAAAACCTATTCCATTTGGCCAAGACAAACCTGAGATGTCTCACTCAGCAGACAGACTGATTGGTGCCACCACTCACCACGGTCCACAACCCCAACCACCACCGATGTATGGAACACCTCAATACCTGCCGGCATACAGGGGAACTTCTTATTACCCCCCACCCCCTTATCAACAGCCATACCCTATTGCTATACCTCCACCCATCAGTGGACCACCGCCGACAACTCCCATACATCCACCTATTCCCACAAACAGTGGTACTCCCTCAACCTCAGCTTATAGTACTAGAGAAAGCACTACGCCTTCCTATGTACCTTATGGATCGGTACCACCATAGAATCAGTACTTCCGATTTCCTGGTCCTCCACAACCCATGGCTCCCCCACATCCTCATGCAGGGGTGAATTTTGTTCAACCCTCTGTTGTTCAGCAATACCAAAGTTTTGAATAGTTGAATACAGCCAATCCAACCCATCCATCAAACAATACCAAGAAGAAAGGACGGAACAAGAATAACAACAACCCAGGTCAAGGTGGGAATCAACCCCCACAGCACCAACCCACTGGGGGCAACCAAAACCAAGGGAACCAAAACCCCCAAGGGGGTAATAATAATAAACGCCAAGGGAGAAATAACAACAATGTTAAAACCATCTTTCCTTTTTCCCTTTGTGGTGAGTACAGCCATTACACTCATCATTGCCCCTAAATCATTGATTTCAAACGGTTGAAATACTCTGGTGGTCTTCCCCCTTCTCCAACATCGCCTACCCCTCCATAGGCACCACAACAATACGTGCAACAACCCCCTCCCTCCATGCTGCAAAATCCTATTCCACATCAAGGTGTGATCAACACCCAACAGGACACACAGCATCCCCCACCTCGGGTGGCATAATACCTCAACCCCAACAATCCAGCAGATCACACAATTCTCCTCACTAGCGAGGAAGAAATCCTTCCACAAACACGTAATCGTCAGTATCATGCACCCATTGAGTCTCCTCCTCTCCCTCCAGAGACAAACACTACACCAATGGGGCCCCCGTTGGTGATCCCTCGCCCTTCCGCCGAACAAACGCTTTGCATCCCTCGCATCCCATTGCGCAGGAATGTCCATAACCCATAGGCTAGGGCAGCTCATAACTATAGTTTGGTCGACGATTTAGCACAATCTCTGACTGCCATGTCAGTTTTAGAGGTCCTCCAGACTTGTCCTACTCAGTGGAAATCATTACTTTCTGCCTTGGGGGCAGTCGACCCTGCAGATACCCGACTCATCACCTTTGATCTTGACAGCAGAGAACCTCGTCTTCCCGCCTTGATCGTTTTTCAAATACCAGTAAAAATACGGAACATCACAGTTCATCGGTGTATCATCGATGAAGGTGCATCTACATGCATTATGTCTAAAACAGTATGGCAGAAACTTGGTTCCCCAGAACTCATTCCCTCTACCATCACCTTATGAGCTTATGACGGACGATTATCCTCTCCTAAAGGGCTCTTCCAAAATGTCCCCGTCGAAATCGGGGGAAAAACTATCCTCATAGATATCGAAGTTATCGATGCCCCTCTCGATTATAATATCTTGTTCGATCGTAGCTACATGTACGCTATGAAGGCAGTTGCCTCTTCCATTTTTCGGACAATGATGTTCCCTCACAATGGGAAGATTGTTACTATTGGCCAAGTCTCACATTATGAGCCTAATCCATATGCCAACATCGATAACATTCTTCCTCTCATCTACACAAGCCACGATGCATATCCACTCGTCGATATGGGTCCTGGGATTTTTAAAGATCCATCCTTGTTAGGGACGTACCATGGAGCACCACCACTCCTTCATCCTGCTAATCAAGTATGCATCATATCATCTAACGGAACTCACATAGAGGATACCCTTCCTCCTACAGAGGCTTTTTTCATATCTGACGTCCCACTCGTCGTAGAAACCCCCCCTCTAGAACCTCCTGGACACTCGTCGACCCCACCAGTCCATGATTCCACATCTCCCCAAGGACATAGTCCAGTTTTGGAGACAGTTCCCCAAGCCATCACTCAAATTCCCTTCTTTTACCCTCCACCCGGTATCGAAGCTTTTCAGGTAGCCACAACACTCACACTACCTAATATGGTGTTAGCAATCCCAGTTTGGTATTTTCACCCACCAGAGATGGTCCCTCGACCATCCCTCCTACCCCAAAAAGAAGGAATCCCCATGACGATTCCCATTCTTACTCCCACCACACCCCCACTCACTAACCCCCCTGCCATAGCTGGGGGCAAGAGAAAGAAGAAGGAGCCCACAGCTCCACTTCCTCCATGCATCCCACCACCTTGCGCCCTATGTGATAAAGAGGGACACCAAACCAACAATTGCATGTCTCTACCAGAGTTATGGAATTTGATTCCACTCAATCACACTCCCCCAACACTAGCCACTACAGCTAGTCCTGCCACTACTACCCCCCCTTCCAATAGTAAAGGGTTGAGGACCAAATACGCTTGTGCTATATGTTCAGCGTATGGCCATTATACCCACCATTGTCCAGCCCTGCCACACTTTCGACAGACATTAGCTGCAGTACGTCAGAACTTCCAGAACAACCCCATTCCTGCTATGTCCTCCTCAACAAATATCACAGATATCCATTATGTCACCACTTCAGTTAATGAATGTATGAGACGCCATTTCTCTCTCTGTGATTCATTAGATCATTTCACATACCAGTGTCCTATGATCCTTGAATACAGGCAACACCAATTGACTCTGCTTCACCAACCCGCAGAGGCAATAATTGACATTACCTCGTCACTAGAGGATCTTCATGTCATTTCTCCCGAGCCCGAGGCCCTCCCAACGCCTCCATGGTTCTTAGATGACTTATCTGAGGATTCACCCCCCAACCCCCCCAACTCTCCTGCTCATTCCCCTACAGACATTTTACACCCCACCACCACGGGTACCCCTCAGTACTTCAATATATGGTTTATGTCGAGTGAACCCTCACCATCTCCTAACAATGTTCCCCCTGCTTCTTCACCAGGGGGCAACCACATGACCACTATCACCGAGATGACTCCTCATGACCCCTTGTATTCCCGTCACTTCCAATGTGACGAAGAAATACTCGAAGAGTTAAACCACCTAGACTCTCCCTGGGATGCGCTACACCATCGCGCACTCTTCTATCCACAGGAAGCCTCCAAGCCTCCTAACCAAAACCCAATTTACGCGGTCAAAACCAAGGATTTTATCCCATCAGGGCCTATCGACTGGTTCAAAAACCCTATTCCTGCCACAAATGTTTTTTAAGAAGGAAACATGGCCAACATTTCCCCCACCATTAAAATCGAAATTTCCATTAAAAATGGCATCGTCGAAGAAATCACCATTGGAGCTGCTTGCACTCCTCGGGAAATCACGGCATATAAAGCCCTCTTCCAAGAATATAGGGATATTTTTTCCTGGTCATACACGGAAATGCCTAGCCTCAATCCCTCTATTTTCGAACATCGCATCGACACCTGGCCCGACATTACACCAGTTCGCCAAAAACAACGACCACTACACCCCTCCAAAGCCGCGGATATCAAAGCCGAAATTGACAAATTACGCGTTGTTGGTTTCATTTACCCCATCGCTTATACCTCATGGGTTTCCAACCCTGTACCCGTTAACAAAAGACAGGGCACTATCCGCGTTTGCACAGACTTTCACGATCTCAATCACACATGTCCCAAAGACAACTTTCCAACGCCTTTCATCGATCAAATTATCGATGAATGCACCGGCCACGAGGCTCTCTCCTTTATGGACGGATTCTCTGGTTATAATCAAATTCAAATTCACCCCACCGATCAGTATAAAACCGCATTTACTACCCCTTGGGGTACTTTTGCATATCGTGTCATGCCTTTTGGCTTAAAGAATGTCGACGCAACTTTCCAGCGGGCGATGACATACATCTTTCACGATCTGGCTAATATCATCCTTGCCTACTTAGACGATCTCACAGCTCGATCCAAGAAACGCACCCAGCACCTCAATGATTTACGAATCATCTTTCAACGGTGTCGTCAGTACAACATCCACTTGAATCCTCTCAAGTGTGTGTTCTGTGTCACCTCAGGGTGCCTCCTCGGTTTTATTGTTTCCCAAAGCGGTATTACCGTGGACCCCCTCAAAGTCCAAGCTATCACTGAAATTCCACCTCCCCGGAATTTACGACAACTTCAGAGTCTACAGGGCAAAACTAACTTTCTTAGACACTTTGTCCCAGACTACACCATAGGTGCACACGGTTTCCTTCGCTTACTCTGTCACGACATCCCATTTCACTGGGACAACCATGTCCAATAGTCATTTGACGATCTTAAAACAACACTTTCAAACGCACCTTTAATTAGTGCACCTGACTACAAACGCGACTATATCCTCTACGTATCAGCATCAGCTGTACCAGTAGTCGGCATCCTCGTCCAGCTAGGTGATGAAAATCGTGAACATGTCATTTATTACGTTAGTAAAAACCTCTCAAGGCCACCCTTGAAGTATAAACACGAAGAGAAACTTTCTCTTGCAGTCGTCCTCGCAGTCCAGAAACTACGCCACTACATTCTGCTTCGCACAACAAAGGTCGTCGCAGATTCCAACCCTATGCAGTACTTGCTCAACCATCGGCAATTTAACGACAAATTTTCTCGATGGATCATTATCCTTCAGGAGAACGACCTCGAGTTCTCAACACCTAAGAGTAAGAAGGCCCTCGTTCTCGCCAAACTTGTCACGGCCCTTCCCTCCGACACCACCAGTGCCCCCGTCAACACTGACTTTCCAGATGAACATCTCTTTTACATCACTTTGGATGATCCTTGGTACGGAGACATCCTCGTCTACCTCCACACTCAAAAGTTCGATAACCACATTTCACTAGATTATCGTTGTCGCATTCGACACCAGGCCCCCCGCTACCTCCTCATCGGAGACATCTTATACCGGCATGGCGTCGACACCATTCTTTGTCGATGCCTGACTATTGACGAGGCCGATAGAGTCTTAAACGACTGCCACAGCGGCGCATGTGGGGGCCATCTTTTGGGCATATCCACTGCTCAAAATATTATCCAAGCTGGTTACTTTTGGCCTACCTTGTTTCATGATTGCATTCATGTCATGAAACGATGTGAGCAATGTCAGCTCTACGCCAACAAAGCCCGAGATCCCCCCGCTCTTCTCCACCCTGTCATTACTGCCGGCCCTTTTTGTAAATGGGGCATCAACTTCATGACTTGTAATCCCCCCTCCAGCAATGGTCACAAATACATCATTGTCGTCGTTGATTACTTCACCAAATGGGCCGAAGCTATGCCCACTTTCAACAATACCACTGACACTGCAGCACGTTTTTTCTTTAACCACGTCATATCCCGCTTTGGAGTACCCCTCCAACTTGTTTCCGATCATGGGAAACACTTCGAGAATGAGATCTTCGTCGAACTCTCATCTCGATTAGGATTCTCTCACGAGTTTTCCTCACCATATTACCCTCAGTCTAACGGACAGGTCGAAGCAATTAACAAAGTCCTCAAGACCATGTTACAACTCACGGTTAATAAACATAAAACCAATTGGCATCATATGTTATTTTATACGCTATGGGATTACTGAACGGCTGTGAAAACCGCTATTGGTTTCACACCATTTCATTTAGTCCATGGGGTTGAGGCCACTCTTCCCATCGAGTGCAAAATTCCCACCTTACGCACCGCAATTGAGCTATTACCCGACACTGCTCCAATGGAGCAACTCTTGCTAAACTTGGAGTCTCTGGATGAAGATCTTCGATCTTCCTTACAGAACAATGAGGCAGCTAAAAAATGATCCAAGGCTACCTTTGATCGCCATGCCAACCTTCGCCCATTTCGCGAAGGCGACCTTGGCCTGGCTTATGATATCGCTCATGATACCTTTGGCCACGACAAATTTGAGTCACTCTGGAATGGCCCATACATCATTCAACATTGCCTCACCAAAGGCGCATATATCTTGGCCTCTCTCTCAAAGAACCCGTCAACGGGTTGTATCTCAAGAAATTTTACGCTTAAACGTAGTCATTCTACTTTAGGTTTTTTCTTTTCTAGAGTTTTAATCTTTTTTCCTTCCCTCACGTCTAAACTATGTTTTGTGCTATTGACATATGCTTCCTCCAACAGCCTACCACATCGGTTACGCTGACGGCACCAGTCGTTGGACACAAAATCTCGCTTCGGCGGCTTGGGCTCTCTGCACCCCCTCACATGAAATGCTCCTTTCGAATGACATATGTTTGGGTTCAGTGACCAACAACCAAGATGAATACACCGCTGTCATTGGCCTCCTGGACGATGCCCAACATCATCGTATTCGTCACCTTAGCGTCTTCCTCGACTGTCAACTAGTTGTTCTCCAGCTCATCAATGTGTACCGCGGTCGTGATCCTTGCCTCTTTCGCAAATACCTGCAGGTTAGACTTTTATCTTAACATTTTGATTCCATTACATTTACACATATTCCAAGACAATTGAATCAATTTACAGATAACCTAGCTAATATTGTGTTAGACTGGCATATATCACATCAAGATACACATACATAAAAATATAACACAAACCTATCACAGCATATATATAGAATAGACATCATCAAAACATTAACCAAAAACATGTAAACACCACATAGATCTCAAAAATGTGTACTCATGTATATATAAAGGTCCACAGTGCCATCCGAATGTTTACATACAAAAAATGCAAGTATCTGCAGGCCAAAGCAGTACCTCGGTACAAAATGGGCTCACCAGCCTATATACAAAAAATGCCTCGTCCTCTCCGAATCTCCAAATCTCCTCTGAAAATTGTTCGTCCAATCACTATTGCAGTAGGTACAAATGAGGTGTCAATGTGGGCCCTACAGCTATATATAGGCCTTTTTTGCAAAACTTCCACTCACCATTCCGGTAGCCCACGGTGTCCATTTTTTGATCCATCTTCAGCCATGGGATCAGCATCCCGTCATCTACATCACAATATTCCCTAGGCCTCTTTTCATCCTGAGCCCCCGGGGTGCCTTTTTTTTTCATACCCTGGTCAGGTATGCATGCGCATATTCACGCTTATCAAATACATGCTCATATATTCGATTCTCTTCAGATATTGTTCACTTTGGGTATTTGGTTTTCATGTGTGCAGGTACTTGATCATCATACATCGGCACAACACCTTCAGGTATATACTCACCACTGGCATGTATTCTTTCCCTCTGTATCACACTTACATTTCCAGTCACACCCTCTGACATTTGCCTCTAGGATCCCCATTCCCGGCTCTGCAGTACCCACACCTCCATTTTCATCTTCAGTACTGTCACTCGGTAGAATTCTTACCCACATGAGTTGTCCCATTCATAGCACCTTTTGACACTTCTGACACTCATGTTGTTTTTCAAAACCCTTTAGGGATGGGAGTCCCGATAGTCTTTCATCATGTCACGAATCAACCACATACTCCTTCTCCTCATTTTGCTAGCTTTCCCACATGGACTCCCAGATTATCTCTTCAGGGTTCTATTTTTTGCCTGCACCTCCCCAGTATCATGAACCCTCCATTTCATCCACAATCAGTTTGCCCATCTGCAAATCTCCCTTCATTTCACCTACCTCATACAGAAACTCACCAATGGGGCCCCCACCCTTCATCATCTTTCTGAGAAAATTATGCCCTGCATGGGACACCCATATCACACTGGGGCACCCGTTTCTATATTTGTACATTTCTCCCCAAAATTATTCGTTATTTATTGTACAAATGCCTTTATTTCCAGTCATTACATTCCCTTTTTGTCATCACCTTTGGGTGACCTACTTTCCTTTTTTGGCCAACCGCAACCCATGTCACCCTTGGTTGGGGCACTACTTTTCATCCACCCTTTCTGGCATCGTCCATATCTTCAGAGTACCCCACAGGTCACTTACCTCTGCCCCCTGAATTTGTTCACCTTGTCTCGCCTCTGGCACAACTTATCCATGGTCTTGTCGTCCCTCTGACACTCGACCTCGTTGAATGGTTGCGGCCACTTTTTCTCTCACACATACTCCAACAAAGGGCAGTCTTGAGTCTTCCCACATCTTGAATTTTTCCATGTACCGCTGCCACTTCCTCACCTCAGTAGATTTCACGAAGCCATTGGCTTCTGGGAGTCACGTCCCCCTTTTTGTCGACATCAACACAGTTTCCAGGAGGGCGACAGTATCTTGATTCTCATTATCCACTCAATGAGAGATCTTGGACGGCACAGGGTGAAACATTATTGCTCCCTACTGTCGTTGACCCCCTTAACATTCGACGCCAACATTTTCTCATGTTACGGTGGGTCTTACTTTTTGACTATTGCAGTTAGTTCTTTTATTTTTTGAAGACCTCTGAACTTGGCAGGTCCATCAATGCCCACACAATCGCTACTACTTATTACTGCGATCACTGCCTACTATTCAGAGCATGTTCATTTGCAAAATTGTCTTCTGCCTGTATCACGACCGCCCCTGAGGGAACTGTAGTTGTCTACACCAACACTTCAATCATATTTTTCTTCAGAGTTACATGACACGAGCATGGGGCATGCCCGCCTCGTTTGTACACAGTTTTCTATTTTTACACACCTCATGGAAGGTCAGGCCCTACCAGTTCCTTTTTCCCTCCAACGGATCGCTCTGGATGATCCCACTATTTTCTCTCTCTTACAACAACATTCTCAATAAAAGAAACATTGATGGATTTCGGCTATACATATGCTCCTAACCTCATCCATTAGGGGGCATCTATTATCACTGAAATTTCGTCAGCACATGGTTACAAGAAATCAACATTGTCAAACAGTGATGAAGTCATCCATGGACCTGAATTAATACCACAACATTCAAAAAGGTCAAAAAACTATACAAAGTAGTGAAAAATTGAAGAGCGCTATGTAGGCATTGGGCGTGCACACGCATGCGCAGAACAGGAATGCAGAATTCGCACACAGGCGCACGATGCGCGATTGTTAGCGCAAAAATCCGTGCACCTGCTAAATGGTACATTTATGAGAGTGGTCGGCCTCCCACCCACTTATGGTTCATCTCCCAAGCTGATTTGACCCTCAAATCTGGACTGGATCTGACTGGTGGGATGGTCAAAGACCTAAGAATGCCCTAATTGGCCTCTTTTCACACTACAAAGCAGTTAAACAATAACCCAAATGAATGCTATAAAAAGCCATGGATGCACTTCATTTTCTCAAGGAATTCAAAGTAATGTTATGCTGCCTCTATTGTCTTGAGGACTCCATCCTTGTCAAGAGCATATTGGCACCATAGCATTGGACAATCCACCTCACCCATTGAGTGGATTTGTAAAGAGTTCTTTCATCACCATTTTACATTTTTCTTTGTTGTAAGAAGAGCTAGCTAGTGAGGGTCCAAGAGCCTTCCCTTGGAGGAAGAAGGGACTCATAGTCCTCTTTCTTCTTGGTGCTTTGTTTTCACTAATAGATCAGCCTCAAACATTGGTGACATGGGTCTTTTGGTTCTTTTTGTTTCTATGTCCCTATGCTCATGAATTTAGTTTTTATTGCATCTCTTAGTTTAATTCTTAATTGTAGTTTTTATTTTCTTTCCCTAACTCTTTTCTTTACAGTTGTCTTTCTCAGCAGACCCAACTGATCTTGCAAGCACCTCTGTTTTTCTCACCAAGGTGACGAAAGAGGCACAACACCTGTGGTAAAAATTTCATCTCTTGATTCGCTATAATTATGGAGATACACTATGTGGAAGATAGGGTTTGTGACCTGTCTTGAAGCTAGTCAATAAACAGGTGTTCCGGGTAAAACAGTCATAACTTCTTCATCGGGAATACAAATTATGTGGGACGAATTTCATTGGAAATAGTACGGACTTTAGTTTTTTTTGTGCAAGTTTCAGAATCTGATGTTAAATATTGAGCACAAGGCAGTCTGTACAAGTCTGATCTCCTAAATAAACCAAAATTGAACAAGGTCTACCATTCTCTCTATAACTTCTTTTTGGGGAGGATTCAAGGAGTGAAACTTGGAGAAGTTTCAGAGAATAAATTGAATAATATTATCTACAAGATCAGAGTATTCCAATAATTGAATAATTGTATAAATTGAAGAAGTCTCAGGAAGCATTATCAGGTTCTATGTGATGGTTGGTTGATGGTGATAATTTAATGTGAAGTTTTATTATCTCTCGTATATTCTTGGGTGGAAGGAATGGGCAAGTATGAAGAGTTCAACTCTCTCTTGATATTGGAGGATTGTATCTTCCTCTTGGAGGTTTATCCATCCCTTTACATTTGGAAGCTGTAGCTACCTTTGAAATTCATTACTTCCCTTGAAAAATAACTATTGATTATTTATCATATATTGTGCATGGTGTATTGTGGTGTATTGGTGTAAATCTTATACTATTGTTCATTGTTCATTGGATATAATTGAATGGTTTAAGTATAAGTTGAAAAAGGTTTTAAATTTTACTTGATATTGATTCACCCACCTCTCAGTATCAATAATTGGTATCAAAGCAGGTTGTCTTCAAAACAGTTTAGCCACTGGAAGGAAAATCCTAAGCAGAGATGGATGACCATGAGCACATTTCAAATGGGATTCAAAAATTTGATGGAAGAAATTATGCATACTGGAGTGATAGAGTGAAAACTTACCTAACGGCTTTAGGAGTAGACATTTGGTACTCAGTTGTAAATGGCTATGTAATCCCAAATAATTCTCCAACCAATCCAAATGAGAAGAATCTTATGAGTTGTAATCCAAAAGCCATACATGTTATTCTAGTAGCATTGACACCAACCATTGCTAGAAAAGTGATAGGTTGTAGCACTGCTAAGGATGTATGGGACAAACTCAAGAGCATCTACGAAGGTGATCCAAAAGTTAAGCAGGTCAAGCTTCAATGACATAGAGCAGAATTTGAAAATCTGAAGATGAATGAAAAGGAAGATATTGCAACCTGTTTTCTTAGAGTTGATGAAGTTGTTAATGCTATCAGAGGATTAGGTGAAGAGATCGATGAATCCTTGGTTGTACAAAAAGTGTTGAGATCACTTCTCTTGAATTATGATGCTAAAGTCTCCGCCATTGAAGAAACTAGGCACTTGACCAAAATGACAATGGATGAATTACATGGGTCTCTTATAGCATATGAAATGAGAACAGGTATAGAAAGTTACCAGCCAAACAATGAAGCAACCTTTAAAACCATAAATAAGACAAAAGACAAGTATAACGACCTTGATAAAGAAATAGTGAATTTTGTAAGAAGGTTCCAGAAGGGAAGTGAAAGATACAAAGGTAAGTCTCCTCTCAAATGCTTTAACTGTGGTAGAATAGGACATATTCTTGAAAATTGCTACTATAAAAAGAGAAGTCTCAACAATAAAATGAGCTTCTACTCCAAGGATGATGACATCTCCTCAAATGAGAGTGATGAAGAAGATAATGATGGAGGAGAAGTCCTCTTCATAACCCAAGAAACCCAAGATGATGATCACAAGAATTCTAAAGAAGAAGAAATCATTTTTTAAGAAGATTCAGATGAAGAAACCAATCTTGATTTCTTTTGGGGATGCAAAGACAATGCAGAGAGTGAACAAGAAGATGAGAATCTTGAAAAGTTGAAGTATGTTGAAACTGAAAATAGAAACCTTAGAAACACAAACATAATACTAAAAGGTGAATTGAGTAGTTGTGAAGAAGAAAATTACAAGCTTGAAAAGACCATTAATAGATTGAAGAAACAATTAGAATATTATGAGAAACTGAAAGCAGAATTGGATCACACAAAAGGGGAGCTCCTATTGACAACTGAAAAGTTGAAGAAGTTTGAAAAAAGCACTGAAAAATTAGATGAGATCCTTAGCAGTCAAATATCTCCAAACGAAAAGACAGGACTAGGATACAATGACAGTTTGAAGACAACAAAACAAGAAAATGAAGTTGAAAATGATGAAACAAACATTCCAGAACAAGGAACAACAATATAGAAGACTAGAATTCAGAAGGAATGAGACATAAAGAAGATCCTCTCCCATCATGTATGAAAGCAATCATTATGAAGGAAACTACAGAAGAACAGATCATGAACCCAGATGGACCACACCACAAAGAATATCACTTACACTCAGGTATCAAAATATATTTCTTGGACATTGCTATACTTGTGTAAATTTTGGACACAAGGCAATCAATTGTAGAATCAATGAAAGGAATAACTATGCAAGCTACATGAATGGTGAAAATAGTAGATATGGAAATGTTCGTAGACCTGTCAACAGAAATTATAATCCATTTGACCCATTAATGGATCAAAATATTGTATGTTACAAGTGCAATAATATTGGTCACAAATCACGAGATTGTAGAGAGATGAAGGAAGATAATCGTATGTCAAAAGTCTGCATACCAACTACAACATGGAAAAGGAAAGAAATTCCACACAATGAAAATTTTCGAATAGCATTGGTCGCTAAAGAATCCAAAGAAGAATATGAATGGTTCATAGACAGTGAGTGCTCATCTCATATGACCAGAGATCAAAGCAAATTTGTCAGCTTGAAGAAAAAGGGTGGAAATGTTGCATTTGGAGATGACTCATCTACCAAAATACTTGGAAAAGGAACTGTA
>JZKD02S1792925.1:34957-74753 GCA_000966675.3 Picea glauca | reverse complement strand
TTCTACACCTCCCTGAACATACATGATAAAGTGTTGCATAATTGCCTCATGGATTCAGGAGCTTCCCATAACCTTATGCCCAAAATAGTAATGGAAGAGTTGGGACTGGAGGTGATGAAAGCTTATCATGATTTGTATTCTTTCGATTCAAGGAGAGTGCAGTGTCTAGGGGTCATCAAAGACCTGGTGGTTTCTTTGTTTCATCTGCCCATGAAGAGTGTGGTCATGGATATTGTGGTAGCTGACGTTCCCCCCAAGTTTGGCATGTTTTTGTCAAGGTCTTGGATTAAAAGACTTGGAGGAACATTACAGATGGATCTCACATATGCCACCATTCCGGTCTTTGGAGGGGAACACGGGAGGTTGTACAGAGAAGCCCAGTTAGCCTATATTGTCAGCGATGAAGCAAACCCCACTAACCACCCCATATTTGCACTTGACACTGACTTAGGGTCTAGTTTGTTACAGATCACTGGAACTCCTGAGGTCCCTTTGCAGATAAGAAAGCAGCCCATTCTTAACCAGCAAATACCTCCTCCAACCACCTCTATTTGGAAGATGTTCTTTGACGAAGCTTCCTCAAGTATAGGCACAGGCACTGGAGTGATTTTCATATCGCCTTGTCAAGAGACCATATCCCTGTCATACAAGCTGGAATTTGAAACTACCAACAATGTGGCGGACTATGAAGCTCTTGTTCTTGGTATGAGGGCTGCAAAAGAAATGGGAATTAAGGAGGTGTCAATGTTCGGAGATGCAGAATTGGTAATCCAACAAGTTAGGGATGTTTACCGGGCCAAGCATCCTCAGCTCAGGAGTTACAGAAACGAGGTATGGGACCTGATTGATAGTTTCTTCTCAGCTTTCAACATTAATTTTATCCCAAGGGAAGAAAATACCTCGACTGACTCCTTAGCAGTCTCATCTAGTTTGTTCAGGATCCCTCTACCACCAAAGAGTCGTGGTGAGGTCGAAATAAGATACAGACCATCCATCCCAGACAATGTAAAGCATTGGGAGGTATTCGAGGACGATCTTGAAATCAACGAATTTCTTCAGACCGTCAATGATTTTTCAGCATTGCACATTGATCAGGATCCTAATCCCGAAGGTGACCCTCCCTCTGAGATATTCTTAAATAAAATCGTTAATCACCAGATTATTCAGCTACCTAGCAACCACATTCCAAGGGGAATGGTCCCTTTAGAAAGGTTGTTTGACAAGAATTATGTGGACGTTAAGGGTGGTGTTTCAAATAAATATGTTGATACAGCCAAATGCAACATTGTCACACAGGAGGAACCTAAGTTTATTAAATTATCAAGCAGCTTGACCAGTGAACAGAGGGCAGAATATACTGATTTATTGAAGGAATTTATTCATGTGTTCACATGGGCCTATGAAGACCTCAAGACTTATGACACATCTGTCATTGAACACAAGATCCCACTGAAAGAAGAGGCTAAGACATTCAGGCAGAAGCTGAGACAGATAAATCCCATGTTGCTACCTGTCATGGAGAAGGAAGTGAAGAAATTGCTAGATGCCCAAATTATCGTCCCCTTGAGATATTCCGAATGGGTGGCCAATTTGGTCCCAGTAAGGAAGAAAAGTGGAGAAATCAGACTCTATGTTGATTTCAGGAACCTGAACAGGAGCTCAAGGAAAGACAATTACTCCCTACCCAATATGGAATAAATACTGCAGAGGGTAACTGGTGCATCTAGGATATCCATGATTGATGGCTTTTCTGGCTATAATCAGATATAAGTCATACCTGAGGATAGAGAAAAAACGGCCTTCACCACTCCTTGGGGCACATTAATGTATGCCAAAATGCCTTTTGGATTGATGAATGCAAGGGAAACATTTCAGTGAGCCATGGACATAGCCTTCATCAGGGAGAAAGATAAGTTTGTGGTGATCTACCTGGATGACATAACAGTCTTCTCCAGGTCTGACAGAGAGCACTGCGGTCATCTAAGAAAAGTTTTTTTGAAGTGTCGGAGGTTTGGCCTATCTTTAAATCCCAGAAAATCTTTGTTTTCTATGAAGGAGGGGAAGCTATTAGGCCATATAGTATTAGAAGAAGGCGTGAGGATTGATCCTAGCAGGGTAGAGGCAGTTCAAACCTTGTCACTTCCTAGATACAAGAAGGAAGTTCAGGCCTTTTTAGGGAAGATTAATTTCTTGAGGAGATTCATCTCGAATTTTGCTGAGTTGGTGAAACATATCACAGCCATGCTCAGGAAGGGAAATGAAGTGAAATGGACCGTTGAACCCAAGGAATATTTTACCCAAATAAAAAGGGCATTGACTGAGGCACCTGTGCTGATCAGTCCTGACTATTCCAATGGATTCCTAATTTTCTCTTTTGCTTCTTTTGATATAGTAGCGGCGGTCTTGTTGTAGAAAAATGAGGAAGGGCGAGAACAACCCATTGCCTTTTTTAGCAAGGCATTAAGAGATGCAGAGGTCAGGTATGAAATCATGGAAAAACAGGCCTATGCCTTAGTAAAATCTCTCAAAGCTTTCAGAGTCTACGTCTTGCACTCAAAGGTGACCGCATACGTTCCTTCGACCTCTGTGAAGGACATCCTTGTACAGCCCGACATAGATGGGAAAAGAGGTAAGTGGATTTCCAGGATCCTAGAGTTTGATCTGGAGATTAATCCCACTAAGTTGATAAAGGGGCAGGGTTTAGCCAAGCTGCTGGCTGGATCCAATCGCAAAGCCTTGGGGATTAGCTTCATCAACGCCTGTTCAGAAAATCCACAAGCTAAGTCGACCAATAGGAATTCTCAGGATGCCTTACCACTATCAGCATGCACCTGGTACAAGGATATCTTGTATTTTTTACGAGAATTGAAGCCTCCTGATGGAATGGGAAAAAGCAAAGCGAGAGCTCTAAAGCTCAAGGTGGTCAGGTATTGCCTCATTGACCAAGCCTTGTACTGGAAAGACCCTCTAGGGGTGCTCTTAAAATGCCTGGACCCACAAGAAGCCCAGAAGGTTATAATTGATTTCCATAACGGCCTTTGCGGGGGGCATCATTTCTGGAAGACCACGGCTCATAAGATCCTCAGGGCTGGATATTACTGGCCTACCTTATTCGTTGATGTCTGCAGGAAAATCAGAGCTTGCATCAAATTCCATAGGGGTCCCTCGCAGCAGTCCAGTGAAGTAGCGTCCAAATAAATATCGTTCAGCTGATCCAGGTGGCACCATTAGGAGACCTCCACGTCCCAGAAGGCAGAGTTGACCGAGGCCATCCCCAATCCCAAAAAGCAGTTATTGCGGCAGTTGCTGGTGGTTGAATATCAACTCCACCATAAAAGGAAGGTCCCGCAAAAGACTAATTCACGTCGACTCACCTGCAGAAGGACAATCTGAAATCTGATGGCGTCTGTCATAGGTGCACGATCATCCTAAGTCTGCATGGGCAGGCTGTCAGAAGCCATGCAGACGCAATTCTTTAATGCAGCGTCTTTTTTTTGCTGTTGTTGTGGTTTTTGAGTATATGTAGGCATTTTCGCCATTTTTGAAGGCATCGATGGTTGAGCAAGGCTCCCAGTGGTAAACTTTAATGAAGCACTATTTTCCTGGTTATGTGTGGACTCTTGAGACTTCTTGTCTGATGAATGTCAGTTTTTCTTTCGCGTCTTTGTTTACACTGTATTAGAATGGCTCGGAATTGGAGAATCCAGTCGAGTTGTAACTGTTATAGGATGATGTAGAGTTGGATCACTATAATCGTTGCACTGTTTCTAATCGGTCCCTGTGATTTTCTTAGTGCTCAATGACTTGGAATTGGAGAATCCAGTCAAGTCCCCCCCCCCTTTTCAGTTTCTCGAAGCTCTGAACCAAAGGATCTCGCATTCAGAGTTTTTCTTCTACAAATTACTCAAAGGACTGTTTCCTGAGGTAGTTTGTCCACCCCTCTCACCAAGTCTTCAATCTGCTCATTTTCAAATCAACCCACTGACAGAAGTTAGATCAAGAGCTCCTTTTGTTTCTCACATGTCGGACCCAGTCCCTGAGTTTGAGTGATATATTCCCGAGTCTCTACCCATTTGATCACCCATTAAAACTATCGTGACATAAAAACTGATGGGCGTCGGGCTCTGCTCCTGTTGCAATCCAGGAGTGACTTCTGACACCAACACATGGCATGGGAGGAAGGCGATATTTTCCTTAGAACCAAAAATCATGATAACATTATGACTTTCCATTTACTCTAACGTCCCCTTTTTATCCAGGAATTTACTTGTCTGGTCAGATATTTTGGGGGTGTCGTTTCCAAACAACAATCCTTTAAAAATGAAGACAAAATCATTGAAAACTTCATAGAAATTAAAAGAAACTTTATGTTTCCACAACACTTGGTACTAGAAGGTAACTGGGTCAAGTTCACAATTCATCTTCTTACAGATAGACAATTTAGGAAATTGACAGCTATGTGCTATCGCGAACACCAAATAATATGCCATAAAGAATTTCTTATATTTTTTATATTGTGACAATTGGGAAGATACTTCAATGGAAATCAATTTTCCCAAATCGAAAATGATTTTCTCTTTGATAGTAAAATATAAGATATAAAGAATCATACGGGAAATGTTGGCGGTACTTTCTTGGCCCATCAACCTGGTGAATAGCCAGGCAATTTCTCGAAAGGGATTTTTGAACAAGTTGACCTGCAACCTGGTAATATATTCATCGATGGTCGCGAGATTCTCCAAGAATTTGGGAAAAAGTTCCAGGCCGTCGTCATGTTTTTTCAGGAAATCCCTGCAATCCTCTCCTTGGAAAGTAAGTGTTGGTTCAGGGAGTTTCAACATCTTACAGAACACCTGAGGTGAAACAGAGATGGGAGAATGGTCTTGAAGTTGAATAATCCGCTAAATTGATATATATTTATCAACACACCCTGCACGAGCAATTCCAGACATCCAGATCACTTCCTTCTGAGCAGAAGGGGATGACTAGTAAGAATACGATCTAGACCATTGAAATTTTTGGTCTTCTCACCCAAAAATGTTCAAAGTATCTATGAAAAACTGTTGTTGAGTTGTTGTGGCCATAAGTTGACGAGAGTGTTTCTTTAATCCAAATAGTATTTTAAATGGGTTCTTGAGAGAGATAACCATAATATAATCTTCATCATATCATGCTTTAATGCAGTTTTAATGAGAAAATATCCTTGAGCCCTTCGTGCATTAATGGTGATCTTTACAGAACCTGCATGATGAGTTAGTAGCATTAAACCATTCTTAAATTCTTATTAGAGAAAAGCACGAGGATGGCAGGGACAAACGAGAAAAAATTAGGAGTTGAGAAATTATGTGAACCCGCCAACCCAGGAACCCACGAACCCGCAATTGCAAAAGGTAAAAAACTAGCTAAGTGTTGTAATGCGATCGGTCAGACTCAATATAGGAGAGATGTGATACTTAGGAGCTCGAGGGTTTGATGATCAAAATGTAGATAGTGGATCTTTGGGTGCAAAATGGATATCGCGAAACATGGGATATGAAATCTTGAACCACCAAACCCGTGACTGCAAAAATGGTTAAGTATAAGATCAACGGTGGTCGATTAGACTCATGATATGGGAATATGAATGGAAGTGAGGACCCACGAGTCTGCCAACCTGTGAACTTTCCATTCTAAAAATAAAAATGACTAAGTGTAGTAACTAGAAAAGGAGAATAGAAGGGAGAAAAGAAAAGGAGAATTCGGGTAAGTATAGAAGAGGGAAAAGAAATGGAAAAAAGAAGTTGGGAAGATAGAAAGGGGAGGAAAATTCAGAAGCGGGAAATGGTCTCAACAGAGTTGTACACCTATAACCAGCAGAATCTATAACTCTCAAAGATATCAAGTTCTTTCTAAGTTCGGGTACATGCCTTACATCTGTTAATGTTCTTACATAACCATCATGCATTTTAATCTAGACGCTACCAACTCCAACAATTTTACAAGAAAAATAATTTCCCATAAAAACAACACCATCATCAATAGATCGGTAAGTTGGGAACCAATTTCTATGAAGACACACATGACTCAACACACCAAAATATAACAACCAATGTTGATGTTGATGTGAAATATCACAAGTAGACAATGCCTCATCAACCACGCCTGAACTGGAACCTAAACTCGTTTTTGCTAAATTAGATTCCTTTGCTTCTTTTGTGGAGTCCTCTTTGGATGCATTTTGTCTTTTCCAACAATCCTTATTGAGATGCTCACATTTTCCACAGAACCAACATTTATGCTTACTCGTCCCTCCTTTTGACTTAGACTTTGATGCACCCCTCTGATTTTTCCCTTTTTTTATATATCGACCTCTGACCACCATTGCTTCTACTGTTGAGGTTTCTTTACTAGATCTTTCCTCATCTCCTCAAACAACAAAGCTCCCACAATAGTGTCATAATCAATGGAATATGTTGAGATAAACAAAATAGTTGTGACCATATGATCCCAATACAGGCAATGTACACAGTACTGTAACTGTCTTGTCCTCATCTTTGTACGTTACATCCATACTAGATAATTGAAAAATAAGAGTATTGAAAACATTCAAGTGATCATGAATTTTCATACCTTCTTTCATCTGAATGATGTACAACTACTTGTTCAAGAAGATTATGTTCGTCAAGGACTTTGTCATATACAGACTCTCCAATATGTTCCAAAAACCTACTTGTTGACGCTTAAAATCGTAACGGTGAATATTATGCTCACGAATGATTGCCAAGCTCTATTAATTATTTATATTAATAATAAACTAGTAGGTGGGACCCCCTTGTAGACTTGTGGCACTATGGTGGATATGTTGCACTTATATTTTGTTTGTTATTGTGATGGTACCAACATAGTCTTCTACAGTTCGATGTTTCAAATTATGGTTTAATATGTTTTGGTGACATAAGTTGGTGGTTGATTATTGCACAGCACTGGATCGTTTCGATGTCCATTCGCAAATTATATTAAGGTTTCCCTATGGATGAAAGGATCATTATCAGTTTTGTTTTGATATTGCAATTAAACATGGATTAATGGTTTTACTTATGATCTTGATAAGGGATGATATGGGAGATCTTTTAAATAAAAGGACAATACACAAGCTCTAATGCTATGTATTATTGTGACAAAAGAGGTGCAACAAACCTTTTCTACTAGACTTATGTGCCTTATTGGATGTTATATGTTGAATGCATATGGGTTAAGGTTATAGGACATTGTTATTTTGGAGAGTTCGACATTACAAAGGTGGCGCACTATGCAAATGCGATATGTCAATGGTTATGTGGTTGATTAAATGCTTAGTGCTATGGTGAATTGGTTGGCTCGTACTTGGAATTAAATGAGGTTGGAGGGAGAAGCGATGTGCATTTATTGCACGTCACTCAAACAACCCTCGAGGCACGCCACCCTAGTCATACTTGCATTTTGGTTTTTGGCTCTGGTGGTTGTTGATGCTCCACAATTTTTGGTTGTAAAGGAGGCATACAATCTAACTCTCTTCCTTGAGCAGGATTTTCCAAGTATGGTTCCTTACTCTTCCATCCATGATGGGTTTTTTTCCCTTCAAATCAATTTTTGGCTCGGGGTTTCTCACGGTCTGTGCTTTTCTTAAGCTATTACTGGATATTTGAACTGTGTAATTGGTGTTGTGTCTGTGGGTTATTTTGGTGATTATTTTGGACTGTTGTTTTTTTTGCTAAAAAGGAATGGTTATGTTCTCCTTGTTGTCGATAATCTTTGTATGAGTTTATTGATAAAATGACAATGAAACATGTTCAGTCAACTTTGGTTTTTGGGTCTGGTTCTCTGTGGAAATTTATTTCTATGTTGACAAGCTCTAAGCTTTTTGCATGGGTGTTACAACTAGACTCTATGTTTAAAGATTTTCCACTCCATTTTTCGTCTATGTGGTTGATATTTTCGATCCTCTCAGTTGCAATGTGGACTGTTGGAAGTTTAAAGATTTTTTTTTCATTGGCTTGGCATAGCCCCGAGCTGTTAGTTGTCATGTGTTTCCCTCACTCACACTGTTGTCTGGAAAGTATTGCACAATTAGGTTATCATCACCCAGAAATTTTAATGGAAGTATGATACTCATTTTTGGTGGGGAACGGGTTGTGCTTGGACACTCACATTACAATGTTGTTAAGAGATTCGCTTCTTTTCGTTTCCCTGTTGGAGGTGGCTAACTATCATTTTTTGGGTAACCCTCACTCTCAAGATTATGGTTACATGTTATATTTATGTGGTAAATTATAAAAGGCACGAGCTGTCTACATTTTTTGAGGATTTGGTCCTCTGATCAAACCAACTGTTCTTAATCTTCATTTGTTATGTTTTAACCCTAAATATGATCTTGAGATCGTTTCAGTCCAGTCAAGCAAAAATAAGCATTGTGTGTGCTTGGTCAATTGGGCACGAGTTGGCTTTTGTTTCTCGTTAGGCAATTTAAAAAAAAAAGGTATTTACATGCTAATTTATGTGAAGTTTGGGCTCATGAGTTGCATGTTAATTGTTGAATGTTATTCAAATCAATCCTTATGTTGATTATATTTTTAAAGGAGACATGTGTGTGAAAGGATTGGGGTCAGATTAAGAGTTTTAATGCCCAGTTGATTATGTCGAACAATGTTTGAATAATGGACAAATGGTGGTTAATACTGTGCATATTCTTATTTGATTTTAAAGAATAAATATTGGATATAAATGGTTGGAATCATTGTGCATTTTCTATTGGTTTTAAAAGAAAAAGATATTTGGTATTGGAGTTATATATGGTCATGGCTCAAAGGATTATTACGTTCATCATATCGATTGCAAGACTGTTTGATAGGACTGCTATATAAATATTATATACATGCAAAGGCTACTGTAATTGAGTATTTATGGGCATACAGATTGTTTTTTTTTTAGGCTAGCAAGCTATCTGTAAAGGAAGTGACAGTTTAGATGGTGGTTTTGAAAAGTGAATGTTGATTGAATTGTGGAGGTATGAACAAAGTTGTGTTTGATTGTTTGATTTGATTTAATTTTATATGAACAGTATCCATATTATATCTATGTCATGCTACTATTTTTTTCTCATTATATCCCCCTCATAATCCCAATATCATTTTGGCATCCTTGTTCTGTAAAATAAATTAAAAAGGTCTATGTAACAATGACAAAAGATATGACACAACAATTGTTGGCAACTG
Organism: Picea glauca; assembly: GCA_000966675.3. Classification (NCBI taxonomy): domain Eukaryota; kingdom Viridiplantae; phylum Streptophyta; class Pinopsida; order Pinales; family Pinaceae; genus Picea; species Picea glauca. Next base: position 65,523 of record JZKD02S1792925.1, on the reverse strand, counting down.
ATATTTTTGGTTTTTTAATTTTTATTACACAGACAAATTATTTAATGAATTGTTGAGAAGTATTTGTGTAATTATTCCCTCTCATTATACCACCTTTCGTTCATTACACTCCCCCCATATGTCCCATGAACCATGTCACCCCCTGCTCACTTGGTAATTATTGAATAGTTTTTTATGGATGGATTTGCATGTATCTCGTGTCAATTTATGAGCCAGTTATTGTTTCATGCAAGCAGAATGTCATGTATGGTTTATTAAGGGCTTAGTTACTAAAAAATTGCTGCTACAGGATGAGTTTATTTAATAGGGGAAACCATGGCAGAAATAATAGAGGATGAGTAAACTGGAACAGAGGGCCTAGAAGGCCTAGATTCTCCATTTATTTTGATGTTGATCCCCAAGAATTGAACCAGTTGTTCCAAGTTGGGTTTTTTAATTGGATTTGGAAAGGAATAGTATGACCTTGACCAGAGAGACCTCCCTTCCAGCCTCAGAACATCTCTGGTATTCATGTGCCTCCTCATGTGTCCATGCAACCAGAAGTCCCTGCAAATGATGGATGGAAAGAAATCGTCAATCCGATTGTCTCTCACCTTCATGGTTGGCCCAATTTGTCATTAAATCCTCCACCACCTGTAAATCCTAATGTTCATATTGACCATGTGCATTCACCTGTTCAATCCTCACATGCTAGTAAAATTATCAGAAAAGGGTACTATTGGCCTTCAATTTTTCGATATTCTTATAACTTTTCAAGATCATGTGACAAGTGCTAGAAGTTCACAAGGAAAGAACGTCTTTCTCCCATGCCTATAAAACCTGTCCTTTGTGACTTTCCTTTTTCAAAATGGGGTCTGGCCTTTATCAGTCCTATTAATCCTCCATCTTCAGCAGGGCAAGTTTTCATCTTGACAGCCACAAATTATTTTACGAAATGGAATGAAGTTGTCCCACTTAAGCATTCGCAGGATGAGCAGGTTATTTCTTTCCTTGAAACTAATATTTTCTCCAAATTTGGCATTCCTTTAGAGGTTATCACTGATAACAGCCCCGCTTTTATTTCTGCTAAGCTGACTCAATTTCTAGCTAAAATGGGAGTTAAAAATTTTACCTCATCAACTTATTACCCTCAAAGAAATGGGAAAGTTGAGTCTACTAACAAAATTTTGGTTAGAATTATCAAGACTCTCATCAAAGATAGTCCTCATCAATGGAACACCCTCCTCACTTACTCCCTTTGGGAAAATCGCACCACCACCAAGGTGATCACAGGTTGCACCCCCTTTCAGTTTGTTTATGGTCGAGAATCCATTTTGCCTACCGACTTGGAACTTTCGTCTTTACGGTTGATGCTATAGATTGAAGAATTGAATTCTTCTAATATCCCTAAAAGGGTAAATGCACTGTTGGATTTAGAGGAATAAAGGATTTTTTCCTTGGAGAACATAAAGAGAAGACATCAAACTATAAAGAAATATTTCAATAAAAGTGCAAAAGCTGTCAAATTTAAGGTCAATGAGAATGTCTTGTTGTGGGATTCAGCTCATGCTGATAGAGGAAGGCATTCAAAGTTTTAAAAGTTATGGTTGGGTCCTTTAAAAATCACTTTTGTCCTAGGTGCAAATTCTTATATTCTAAAGGACTTGGAAGAGCGGTTATTTTCCTATAGCACCAATGGTTCCCACTTGAAACACTATGTGGAACCATCTTGAAAGTTTAAATGTTGTATGGAATTACTCTTGTATTATAGTTGTGTTTCATTGCTTTGATTTTGCTTTGTTGTTTATTTCTTTATGTTGTTTTATTTCTTTTATAGACTATTTTTCTTGTCAGAAATAAAATTTTGGATCAGTTTTTCCACAACAATGTTATTCTGCAAGTATTGTTAATCAATAACAATCAGGTTACACAATTGTCATGATGTCTCTCCTTGAAGACATCACTGAAATTGTTATCTTCTTCCAGTAATTTTGTTAGATAATATAATTGGTTTTTCATCCCTATTTTTTGCTTTCCTTTTCTTCCCTCCGCCCGAGATTCAAAAAAGAGCACACCAGAAATGTTTTATCCTTAAAGAAAAGAATGATTTCACTATGATCAATCGAATGTTATGCATACATGGATAAGACACTCATACATAACACTTTTCATGAGTTATTCCCAAATTCCCAAATCATTTTTCCCTTAAACCGCTCACTTCCCTCGGTTGCATAATCATTCTGATGTATATTTCCTTGATTAATGTTTCACCTGATCTACGAAAAAAGATGTTTTGAGTTCTTAATCTGTTGGAAACAAATTTCCATGTGGATTCGTCAGTTTGTTGATGCTTAAAATTGTAACGATGAATAATATGCTCGCAAATGATTGTCAAGCTCTATTAATTATTTATATTAATAATAAACTAGTAGGTGGGACCCCCTTGTAGACTTGTGGCGCTATGGTGGATATGTTGCACTTATACTCTGTTTGCTATTGTGATGGTACCAGCATAGTATTCTACAGTTCAATGTTTCAAATTATGGTTTAAAATGTTTTGGTGACATAACCTGGTGGTTGGTTATTGCATGGCACTGGATGGTTTTGATGTCCATTCGCGAATTATATTAAGGTTGCCCTATGGATGAAAGGATCATTATCAGTTTTGTTTTGATATTGCGATTAAACATGGATTAATTGTTTTACTTATGATCTTGATAAGGGATGATATGGGAGCTCCTTTAAATAAAAGGACAATACAAAAGCTTTATTGCTATGTATTAATGTGACAAAAGAGGTGCAACAAACCTTTGCTACTAGAATTATGCGCCTTATTGAATGTTATATGTTGAATGCATATGGGTTAATGTTATAGCACATTGTTATTTTGGAGAGTTTGACATTACAAAGGTGGCGCACTATGCAAATGGGATATGTCAATGGTTATGTGGTTGATTAAATGATTAGTGATATGCTTAATTGAATCACTTGTACTTGGATTTGAATGAGGTTGGAAGGAGAAGTGACGTGCATTTATTGCACGTCACTCAAAAAACCCTCGAGGCTCGTCATACTTGCATTTTGGTTTTCGGCTCTGGTGGTTGTTGATGATCCTTGATTTTTGGTTGTGAAGGAGGCATAAAGTCTAACTCTCTTCCTCGCGTGGGCTTTTCTAGGTATGGTTCCATACTATTCCATCCATGATGGTTTTTCTTCTCTTCGAAGCAATTTTGGGCTCAAGATTGCTCGCAGTCTGTGTTTTTCTTAAGCTATTATTGAATATTTAAATTGTGTAATTGGTGTTGTGTCTGTGGGTTCTTCTGGTGATTATTTCGGACTGTTTCTTTTTTTTAAAAGGAATGGTTATGTTCTCCTTACTTTCGGTAATCTTTGTATGAGTTTATTGATAAAATGACAGTGAAGCATGTTCGGTTGGCTTGGGTTTTTGGGTCTGGTTCTCTATGGAAATTTATTGCTATGTTGACAAGCTCAAATCTTTGTGCATGGGTGTTACAACCAGTCTTTGTGTTTAAATATTTTCCACTCCATTTTTCGTCTCTGTGGTTGATATTTTCGATCCTTTGGGTCGCAATGTGGACCGTTGGAAGTTTAAAGAGTTTTTTTGCCTTGACTTGGCACAGCCCCGAGATTTTAGTTGTCATTGTGTTTCCCTCACTCACACTGTTGTCTAGAAAGTATTGCACAGTTGGGTTTAACATCACCCATAAATTTTAATGGAAGTATGATACGTGTTTTTGGTTGGGCACAGGTTGTGCTTGGACACTCACATTACAGTGTTGTTAAGAGATTTGCTTCTTTTCGTTTCCCTGTTGGAGGTGGTTGACTGTCATTTTTTGGGTAATCCTCACTGTCGAGATTATGGTTACATGTTATATGTCTATGGTAAATTATAAAGGCATGAGTTGTCTGCGTTTTCGAGGATTTGGTCTGTTGATCAAACCAACTATTCTTAATCTCCATTGGTTATGTTTTAACCCTAAATACGATATTGAGATTGTTTCAATCCAGTCAAGGGAAAATAAGCATTGTGTGTGCTTGGTCAATTGGGCACGAGTTGGCTATGTTTCGCGTTGGGCAATTTTAAAAAAAAAAAAAGTATGTACATGTTAATTTATGTGAAGTTTGGGCTCAGGAGTTGCATGTTAATTGTTGAATGTTATTTGAATCAATCCTTATGTTTATTATATTTTTAAAGGAGAAATGTGTGCGAAAGGATTGGGTTCCGAATAAGAGTTTTGATGCCAAGTTGATTATGTCGAACAATGTTTGAATAATGTAAAAATGGTGGTTAATATTGTGCATATTCTTATTTGATTTTATAATATAAATATTGGATATAAGTGGTTGGAATCACTATGTTTTTTTATTGGTTTTAAAAGAAAAAAAAGATTTAGTATTGGAGTTATAGATGGTCATGGCTCAAAGGATTATTACGTTCATCATATAGATTGCAAGACTGTTTGATAGGACTACTATATAAATATTATATAGATGCAAAGGCTACTATAATTGAGTATTTGTAGGCATATGGATTGTTTTTTTTTTAGGCCAACAAGCAATCTGTAAAGGAAGTGACAGTTTAGATGATAGTTTTGAAAAGTGAATGTTGATTGAATTGTGAAGTTCTGAACAGAGTCGTCTTTGATTGTTTGATTTGATTTATTTTTATATGAACAATATCCATATTATATCCTTGTCATGTTACCATTATTCGCTCATTATATCCCCCTCATAATCCAAATATCATTTTGGCATCCTTGTTCTGTAAAATAAATTAAAAAGGTCTGTGTAACAGCGACAAAATATATGACACCGCAATGGTTGGCAAATGATATTTTTGGTTTTTTATTACACAGTCAAATTATTTAATGAATTGTTGAGAATTATTCATGTAGTTATCCCCTCTCATTATACCACCTTTCGCTCATTACACTCCCTCCATATGTCCCATGAACCCTGTCACCCCCTACTCACTTGGAAATTATTAAATAGTTTTTTATGGATGGATTTGCATGCATCTCGTGTCAATTTCTGAGCCAGTTATTGTTTCATGCACACGGAATGTCATGTATGGTTTATTAAGGGCTTAGTTACTGATGAATTATTGCTACAGGATGAGTTTCTTCAGTAGGGGAAGCCATGGAAAAAATAATAGAGGAAGAGGAAACTGGAACAAAGGTCCTAGAAGGGTTCCCGAGGAATTGAACCAATTGTTCCAAGTTGGGTTATTTAACTAGATTGGGTAAAAAATAGTACAACCTCGACCAAAGAGACCTCCCTTCCAGCCTCATAACATCCCTGGTATTCATGTGCCTCCTCATGTGTCTATGCAACCATAAGTCCTTGCAAATGATGGATGGCAAGAGATTGTTAATCCGGATGTCTGTCACTATCGTGGTTGGCACAATTTGTCATTACCTCCTCCACCACCTGTAAATCCTAATGTTCATATTGCCCCTGTGCATTCACCTGTTCAATCTTCACATGATAGTAAAAGGATTAAAACTAATGTCCCCCATGTGCAAGTTAAAGGCAAAGTTGTTGCCTCCCCTTCCTCTCCTTCAAATGACTCTGCAAAATATGTGTCCTCTAGCATGCATCTAAATTATGATTGTTCTCATGTAATTAGTGAAATACAACCTCAAGGTTCAAATCAACCTCGGGCTACTTCCGGAAAATCAAGAGACAACGGTGATAAAAGAAATATTTCCTCTTAGAGTGGCAAGTATGGATTTTAATTTATGTGTTTTTATGATTGATTTGATGAAGGGAGTGGTCTGCAGAAAGTTTAAACAACAAGTTTTTTTTGGTTAATATGGATTATGTGGATATTTATGTATTTTTGGATATGATTTAAATTATTTCTGATATTTAAATATTTGATTTTGAAGGTATCTAAGGGAGTTACAAGGGTGGCATGTGTTGAATGATTATCCATTTTGTTTTATTTTATAATTTGAAAAGAATAAAATAAGGGAGTCACAAGGGGTCCTGCCTACCTATTTATTATTAAATAAAGACCCTTAACTATTATTATTATTATTATTTCTCCTAAACTAAATTAGCTAAGTCAAACTAACTTAACTAAAGAAAGTAGTTGAACTACTTCAACTTATTTGGAAGGCATAAAAGCTAAATGAGAATAAGAAACAAGAGGAGAATAGAAGGAGAAAGCAATATTAAGGTTTTCTCTTTTGATTTCATGAGATAGTTTTAGTTTTCATTCATTCTTGAGTTCATTCAAAGCTTAATTCTCTTTTTGACAGCATGGTCCTATTGTAGACAACGAGATTCAAAACTAAAACAAATCATTCAGATTATTGTTTTAGAGGTGTTGATCCATCCTTGATAGTCTGTGTATACTTGTCTTCTTATAGATTGAGTTTCATAGCTAATAAAGGATATTTTGCAAAGTCACATTGGCAGCAGTCTGTGGCACGTTGATCTAGATTATAAATCTTGGTTTTTATTTCTTGTCAGAGTCCTTTTGTATGGTGTTCATCGGGGATTTCTAGATTAGACTTTGATCCATGCCCTCACAAGGGTTTTGTATAGAGAAAAACACTTTTGATATCTCAGAATGAAATAAATCAGATTGTTATTATGTCTCATTTGTGTGTATTGTGACTTGGTTACTTTTGTTTTTGATCTCCATATTTACTTTCTGTAATATGTATATTTTTCATAAACTTATATAAAATATTTATGTTATTTTGAAACATTCTTTTCATTAATAAATCAACCTAAACCCTTGTAATTAATACTTGTGGATTGGGAAAATATGTTTGAGGCTATAAGACATAGGGTGACATTCCCTACCATATTATCCTAACCAAGAAAGATTCGAAAATGATTGAGTAATATAATTCATATCTTTTCTTCAACATTTATTTGGCGACCATACTAGGGGGGTCTTCCATGTCTCTCTGATTGATTGTATTTGTGATTATCATTGAATATTTTTATATTTATGCTTTTGATTATTTGACTGGGTTTTTTTCTTCATGACAATACATGTTACAAGGCAACCTAGGAATCAGCTATAGCTTTATTTTTCCTAAAGTTTTCATATTATTTTCATGTCCTTAAACCCTCGCATCTCTAGGAGAAGAAGAGGCTTATCTTCTGAAATCACCCCAATCGCAAAAATGGGAAGAAGAAACATTGTTTTATCAACTCAACAAGGTACTCTAAGGATAACTTTGTCTGATTCAGCTAGTTCGTCTTTCTCTCCTTTACCCATCATTCAAAAAATGGTATTTATAAGTGGCTCTGGTGGAACTGGAGGTGCTTCTTCATCTCAACCTACAGCCTCGTCAGTGATTGGTAGCTTGTATAGCCATCAAGTCTCTGTCCAATCTACTACCAACCCCACCAAGGTCATAAAGAAGTATGGTCTCTTTCAATTCAAAGAAGATGTTACTACTACCCCGTGGCATGTATCGTCTCCTATGAACATACCACTTGCTACTTGTCCACTTCCAAAATTCAAAGAGCATCTCCCTAGGTTTTCTGAAAATAACATAGTCACTACAAATGAACACTTAGTGGCATTCTCTAATGCCTGTCACAATATATGAGCTAATGACAATGATACTTGTATGCGCTTATTTGTTAATTCCCTTAAAGGGAAAGCATTGACATATTTATTTGATCTTCCTCCCAATATTCTTTCCACTTAGGAAGAGTTAGTTTATTGGTTCAAATCTACTTATGGGCAGTCTAAAATCCGAGCCTAACAATTACGAGAATACAATAACATTGCGTACAAAGAAGGTTAGACTATCAAGTCTTTCAAATTACGTTTCACCAAGTTATATAACCAAATTCTCGAACTTATTCGCCCCCAGAACCAAGCCACTTTTATGCATTACTATAATGCTCTACTTTCCCCTTATCGTCATAGGCTTGAAGAAAAATTTGTTGACAATCTTGGTTCTGCTCTACATACTTGTCTAGAGTATGAAGAACAGCTTGAAATAACAGGTCTTCCCAAAGGAGACTCAATTAAACAAACGAACATGTCTGCCCTCTCACATCTTGTACAAGATATGAATAACCGAATGATAGCGTATGAGCGGAAGGGAAATGTCCCTTCACTTACTCATGGGGCCTCATCTTCTTCTTCACCACCTTTTCGAAATCCTAATGAAAATAACTTTCAGCCTAAAGCGATTATGTCTCGCAGTTGGTGTAACTTTTGCAAGGAACATCACGAGAAAAGTACTTGTGAGGTAAAGAAGAGTGCCAGAGATAAAATCTTTGTAAAAAGGCCTAAAACTACCATTGATGTTCTTAATTTCATAGAACCAGAATATTTCATGATCATAAACACTAGGAAAAAATCCTATGCTTCAAAAGGAAAATATGACCCCCCTCGTACTTCTTCTAGCCCAAGCTCATCTTCACCAGCTGCTAGCTACTAAAACTCCTAACAATCAAGGAACTCCCTCCCTTCTTCCCTCTTCCAAATACAACATTCTCAATCAATTGGCTAATATCAAATCCGATGCTACTCTTCTAGACATGGTTGTCGTCCCTGAGCAACAAAACCATCTGAAAATTTTCATGGAAGGAAAAGCTTCCACCGTAGCCAATCTCTCTGAAGAGGTAAAATAAGAGGACTCTATTATAAATAAAGTAGGTCTAAATATTTTTAGACACCCTATAAAAAATCCTCCATTTTTCATTTATGTAAAGATTATGGACAAAATATCCCATTGTTGTCTGATTGATGGTGGTTCGAGTCCAAGTGTAATGTCGAAAATTATTATGGAAGAGATAGGCTTGTATTCTATAAATTAAAATGTCAGAAGCATGCTCTCTTATAATAGTTTACAACAATCGACCATAGGTGAAACCAAAGACGTGACTTTGGTTTTATGTGCACATCCTGAAATAAGGACAACCCTTAATATTCAAGTAATTGACATGCCAGTGAGTAATTATTCAATCATCCTAGGAAGAGACTGGCAAGCTTTGACAGGTGGATACCTGTCACTCGACGGGACACACTTATTCGTTCCTCGGAATGGGAAGAACATCATAGTCCTAAGGGAGAGAATAATTTCACCATATATAGAAAGCATCCCACAACCTAATGTAAACTATGTTGAGGAGGACTTAGGAGTGTACTCCATCTTTATCGATGAGGATAACACTACCTTGGAAAAAATTGACCTGGAGGATGGGATGTGGCATATGCACTTTGATGGTTCATGCTCCAACGAAGGTAATGGAGTCGGCATTATCTTTTACTCTCCTGTAAGCAAAATTCACAACTTTTCCTATAGGTTAGAATTTTCTTTCACAAACAATGTCACCAAATTTAAAGCATTACTGTTAGGCATTGAAAATGCCTATAATTTAGGTTGTGGTCACCTTACAGTTCTGGGGAACTCTGAACTTGTTGTAAACCTTGTACGTAAAATATATTCTCGTAGCAACAAGTTAAGGAAACGCTGCCCCCAAACTGTTTGGGTGCTTATCTCAAACTTATTATCATTTAACATCACTCATGTTAAAAGGGAATTGAATTCGATGGATGACAAGTTAGTTGTTTTTGTAGCCTCTCCTACTCGGAAACTTCTGCCACAAAGACCTGATTGTACTTTTCAATATTTATATCGTCCTCATATCCCTGACAATGTAGAGTCATTGCAGGTCTTCCCTATTGATGAAAGCATATGTGCTTACATACAAAATGAACCATATAAGCCCAAGGAGATTATATCCATGGAAAACAACAATATTTTCAAGGGCTTGAATCCTCTAGAAAGTTCATTTTCATCGAGTGATGTAGGCAACAAAGAAACACATAAAGAAGAGGAGTCAAAAAGGAAAGTGGGTGAAACTATTTCCTTGAACATTGGGACACCATATTCCCCAAAGAACGTTAAAATAGGTGCCCAATGTACTGATGAAGAAAAGTTTAAATTCATTAACTTACTTCGTGAATTTCAAGATGTTTTTGCTTGGTATTATGAGGATCTTAGTGGTTTTGATGTTGCTCTTATACAACATGCCATTCCTATCAAGGAGGGCATAAAACCGGTTAGGCAAAAATAAAGACCCATTAACCCCGAACTTGAAACAACTATTCAGAAGGAGTTGGAAAAATTCTTCAAGGCTGGGATAATTTTCCCTGTTAAATATTCTGAGTGGGTTTCCAATTTGGTTCTCATTCAGAAAACAACTGGTCAAATCCGATTGTGCATTGATTTCCATGCATTGAATAGAGAAAGCATAAAAGACCATTTTCCTCTCCCTAATATGGAAATTATTTTGCAACAAGTTACAGTGTCACAGATTATGTCCTTACTTGACGATTTTTCTGGTTATAATCAAATCAAGGTAAAAATGATAGATATATACAAAACCACTTTCATTACATGTTGGGGCACATTTGCTTATGAACGTATGCCTTTTGGTTTATCTAATGAAAGTGAAACTTTCCAATGAGCTTTGCAAATAGCTTTTGACGATATGATCGGTAAGATTATTCAGATTTATCTTGATGACTTGACTGTATATTCAAAGAACCGATTGGATTATTTTGGTCATCTTAGAAAGGTTCTCATGCGATGCAGGAAATTCATCATTTCTTTAAATCCTTCTAAGTCTATTTTTGGTGTTAGCAAGGGAAATCTCCTTGGGCATATTGTCTATGATTTAAGAATAAGCATAGATCACGAAAGGATTGTTGCTATCCTAAATCTTCCTACTCCTACTTCCAAAAAGGAGGTTCAAGCCTTTATGGGCATTATCAACTTTGTTCGTAGGTTTGTTCCTGATTTTTTTGTAATGGTTAAACCAATTCACAATCTTCTCAAGCAAGATCGCTCTGTTTCTTTGATTGATGACATTGAAAATGATTTCATAAGGATTAAGAAGGCAATCAGTTCCGCATTGGTTTTGGCAAAGCTGAATTTTGAGAAAGAGTTTATTATATATACCAATGCTACAGAGGAAGCAGTCTATGTTATCCTCATAAAATGTGATGACCAGAATAACGAAAAACCAGTATCTTACATGAGTCAAATCTTATCAAATGATGAATTTAAATATTCTTATATTGAAAAACATGCTTTCACTCTTGTTAAAGTTGTGGATAAATGTTGCCACTTTATCTTAGATAAGCACACGCTGGTAAAGTCCCTTTACCTGTTGTCAAGTTTTTTCTCTCATAGACTTATCTTTCAGGGAAGCTTGCACATTGGCTTGCCAAGATCCAGGAGCATGATTTAACCATCATGACTTCAAAAACCATTATGGGACATGACTTAGCCCTTCACTTGGCTCAACGTGCTAAAGCAAGTGAATAAATTGAGGAACAAGATAACCCTGTGTCAGCACTATTTTACATTGATAGTCAAATCCTTCCTGTAGTTGAACATCCCTGGTATAAAGATCTGGTGTATTACTTGCAAAATCAGAGATTTCCAGATAACTTAGATACTCATCAAAGGAGGAGGATCTGTCTTGAATATTTTAGATATGTCATTTTAGGAGACTTTTTGTTTAGGAGATATGTCAATGGTATATTACTTCGTTGTGTATATAATGAGTAAGCACAAAAATTGTTACAAGAAACCCATGGATCTTCAGATTTTGTTAATCATGTAGGTGGCCACTTTTTTGTTAAAACTACTGCTTTTAAAATTATCAAAAAAGGGTACTATTGGCCTTCAATTTTTCGAGATTCTTATAACTTTTCAAGATCTTGTGACAAGTGCCAGAAGTTCGCTAGGAAAGAACGTCTTTCTGCCATGCATTTTCAACATGTCCTCCCTGGATTTCCTTTTTCAAAGTGGGGTATGGACTTTATCGGTCCTATTAATCCTCCAACTTCAGTAGGGAAAGTTTTCATGTTGACAATCACAGATTATTTTACGAAATAGACTGTAATTTTCCCACTTAAGCATTCGTAGAATGAGCAGGTTATTTCTTTCCTTTAAACTAATATTTTCTCTGGATTTGGCATTCCTTTAGAGATTATTACAGATAACTGGCTCACTTTTATTTCTATTAAGATGACTCGGTTTCTATCTAAACTGGCAGTTAAACATTTTACCTCATCATCTTATTACCCTCAAGGAAATGGGCAAGTCGAGTCTACTAACAAAATTTTGGTTAGAATTATCATGAGGCTCATCGAAGATAAGACTCGTCAATGGCACACCCTCCTCACTTACGCCCTTTAGGAAGATCGCACTACCACCAAGGTGAGCACAGGTTGTACCCCATTTCAACTTGTTTATGGTCAAGAAGCCATTATGCCTACTAAGCTAGAACTTTCTTCTTTACGGCTGATGCTACAGATTGAAGAATTTAATTCTTCTAATATCCCTCAAAGGGTAAATGCATTGTTGGATTTATAAGAACAAAGGATGTTTGCCTTGGAGAACATAAAAAGAAGACAACAAACTGTAAATAAATATTTCAATAAAAGTGAAAAAGCTGTCAGATTTAAGGTCAATGAGAAAGTCTTGTTGTGGGATTCAGCTCACGCTGATAGAGGAAGGCATTCAAAGTTTCAAAAGTTATAGTTGGGTTCTTTTAAAATCGCTTTTGTCTTGGGCACAAATTCTTATATTCTAAAGGACTTGGAAGAGCGGTTATTTTCATATAGCACCAATGGTTCACACTTGAAACACTATGTGGAAACAACCTGAAAGATTAAATGTTGTATGGAATTACTCTTGTATTATAGTTTTGTTTCATTGCTTTGATTTTTCTTTGTTGTTTATTTATTTTTGTTGTTTTATTTATTTTATAGACTTCTTTTCTTGTCAGAAATAAAATTATGGATCAGTTTTGCCACAAAGATGTTATTATGCAAGTATTGTTAATCAATAACAATCAGGTTACACAGTTGTCATGATGTCCCTCCTTGAAGACATCATTGAAATTTCTATATGCTTCCAATACTACTATTAGATAAGATAATTGGTTTTTCATCCCTATTTTTTGCTTTCCTTTTCTTCCCTCCGCCCGAGATTCAAAAAAGAGCACACTAGAAATTTTTTCTCCTTAAAGAAAAGAATGTTTTCAATATGATTAATTGAATGTTATGCATACAGGGATAAACCCCTCATATGTAACACTTTCCATGAGTTATTCCCAAATTCCCAAATCATTTTTCCCTTAAACCACTCACTTCTCCCTGTTGCATAATCATTCTGATGTATATTTCCTTGATCTAATGTTTCACCTGGTCTACAAAAAAAGACATGTTGAGTTCTTAATCTGTTGGAAACAGATTTCCCATGTGGAGTTGTCACTTTATTGACACTTAAAATCGTAACGATGAATACTATGCTCGCAAATGTTTGCCAAGCTCTATTAATTATTTATATTAATAATAAACTGGTAGGTGGGACCCCCTTGTAGACTTGTGGCGCTATGGTGGATATGTTGCACTTATATTAAGTTTTCTATTGTGATGGTACCAGCATAATCTTCTACAGTTCGATGTTTCAAATTATGGTTTAAAATGTTTTGGTAACATAAGTTGGTAGTTGATTATTGCATGGCACTGGATGATTTTGATGTCCATTTGCAAATTATATTAAGGTTGCCCTATGGATGAAAGGATCATTATCAATTTTGTTTTGACATTGTGATTAAACATGGATTAATTGTTTTACTTATGATCTTGATAAGGGATGATATGGGAGCTCTTTTAAATAAAAGGACAATACACAAGCTCTATTGTTATGTATTATTGTGACAAAAGAGGTGCAACAAACCTTTGCTACTAGACTTATGCGCCTTATTGGATTTTATGTTGAATGCATATGGGTTAATGTTATAGCACATTGTTATTTTGGAGAGTTTAACATTACAAAGGTGGCACACTATGCAAATGGGATATATCAATGGTTATGTGGTTGATTAAATGCTTAGTGCTTTGGTGAATTGGTTGGCTCATACTTGGAATTGAATGAGGTTAGAAGGAGAAGCGACATGCATTTACTGCACGTCACTCAAATAACCCTCGAGGCTCGTCACCCTAGTCATACTTGCATTTTGGTTTTTGGCTCTATTGGTTGTTGATGCTCCGCGATTTTTGGTTGTGAAGGAAGCATACAGTATAACTTTCTTCCTCACATAGGCTTTTCCAGGTATGGTTCCTTACTCTTCCATCCATGATGGTTTTACTGCCCTTCGAATCAATTTTTGGCTCGGGATTGCTCGTAGTCTATGTTTTTATTAAGCTATTATTGGATATTTCAACTGTATAATTGGTTTTGTGTCTGTGGGTTCTTCTGGTGATTATTTTGGACCATTTTTTTTTAAATGAATTGTTATGTTCTCCTTGTTGTTGGTAATCTTTGTATGAGTTTATTGATAAAATGACAGTGAAGCATGTTCAGATGTCTTGGGTTTTTCTGTCTGGTTATCTATGGAAATGCATTGCTATGTTGACAAGATCTAAGCTTTGTGCATGGGTGTTACAACCAGTCTATGTGTTTAAAGATTTTCCACTCCATTTTTCATCTCTGTGGTTGATATTTTCGATCCTTTGGGTCGCAATGTGGATTGTTGGAAGTTTAAAGAGTTTTTTTTTCTTGACTTGGCACAGCCCCGAGCTATTAGTTGTCATGGTGTTTCCCTCACTCACACTATTGTCTGGAAAGTATTGCACAGTTGGGTTTAACATCACCCAGAAAGTTTAATGGAAGTATGATACGTGTTTTTGGTTGGGCATAGGTTGTGCTTGGACACTCACATTACATTGTTGTTAAGAGATTCACTTATTTTCGTTTACCTGTTGAAGGTGGTTGACTGTCATTTTTTGGATAAACCTCACAGTCGATATTATGGTTACATGTTATATGTATGTGGTAAATTATAAAAGGCACGAGTTGTCTACGTTTTTTAGGATTTGGTCCTCTGATCAAACCAATTGTTTGTAATCTTCATTTTCTATGTTTTAACCCTAAATACGATCTTGAGATCATTTCAGTCTAGTCAAGGGAAAATAAGCACTGTGTTTTCTTGGTCGATTAGGCACGAGTTGGCTTTGTTTCTCGTTGGGCAATTTAAAAAAAAAAAAAAAATTGTACATGATAATTTATGTGAAGTTTGGGCTCAAGAGTTGCATGTTAATTGTTGAATATTATTTGAATCAATCCTTATGTTGATTATATTTTTAAAGGAGACCTGTGTGTGAAAGGATTGGGGTCAGATTAAGAGTTTTAATGCCCAGTTGATTATGTCGAATAGTGTTTGAATAATGGACAAACGATGGTTAATATTGTGCATATTCTTATTTGATTTTAAAGAATAAATATTGGATATAAATGGTTGGAATCATTGTGTGTTTTCTATTGGTTTTAAAGAAAAGGAGATTTAGTATGGAGTTATAGATGGTCGTGGATCAAAGGATTATTACGTTCATCATATTGATTGCAAAACTGTTTGATAGGACTGCTATATAAATATTATATAGATGCAAAGGCTACTATAATTGAGTATTTATGGGCATATGGATTGTTTTTTTTGGAGGCCAGCAAACTATCTATAAAGGAAGTGACAGTTTAGATGGTGGTTTTGAAAAGTGAATGTTGATTGAATTGTGGAGGTCTAAACAGAGTTGTGTTTGATTGTTTGATTTGATTTAGTTTTATATGAACAATATCGATATTATATCCATGTCATGCTACCATTTTTCGCTCATTAAACCCCCCTCATAATCCCAATATCATTTTGGCATCCCTATTCTGTAAAATAAATTAAAAAGGTTTGTGTAACAACGACAAAAGATATGACATAGCAATGGTTGGCAACTGATATTTTTGGTTTTTTATTACACAATCGAATTATTTAATGAATTGTTGAGCAATATTCGTGTAATTATCCCCTCTCATTATACCACATTTCGTTCATTACACTCCCTCCATATATCCGATGAACCCTGTCACCCCTTGCTCACTTAGCAATTATTAAATAGTTTTTTATGGATGGATTTCCATGTATCTCGTGTCAATTTCTGAGCCAATTATTGTTTCATGTAAGTAGAATGTCATGTATGTTTTATTAAGGGCTTAGTTACTGAGGAAATGTTGCTACAGGATGTGTTTCTTCAGTAGGGGCAGCCATGGCATAAATAATAGAGGAAGAGGAAACTGGAACAGAGGGCCTAGAAGGCCTAGATTCTCCATTCATTTTGATGTTGATCCCTAGGAATTGAACCAGTTGTTCCAAATTGGGTTCTTTAACTGGATTGGACAAGGAATAGTACAACCTCAACTAGAGAGACCTCCCTTCTAGCCTCATAACATCCCTGGTATTCATGTGCCTCCTCATGTGTCCATGCAACCAAAAGTCCCTCCAAATGATGGATGGAAAGAGATTGTCAATCCGGTTGTCTATCACCACCGTGGCTGGCCCAATTTGTCATTACCTCCTCCACCACCTGTAAATCCTAATGTTCATATTGCCCCTGTGCATTCACTTGTTCAATTCTCACATGCTAGTAAAAGGATTAAAACCGATGTCCCCCATGTGCAAGATAAAGGAAAAATGGTTGCCTCCCGTTCCTCTCCTTCAAATGACTCTTCAAAATCTGTGTCCTTTTGCATGCATCTGAAGGATGATTGTTTTCAGTCTCAAGGTTCAAATCAACCTCGGGCTACTTCCAAAAAATCAAAAGGGGATAGCAGTGATAAAAGAAAGATTGTCTCTCAGAGTGACAAGTATGGCTTTTAATTTATGTGTTTTTATGATTGAGTTGATGAAGACAATGGTCTGCAGAAAGCTTGGACAACAAGTTTTTTTGGATAATATGGATTATGTGGATATTTATATATTTTTGGATATGATTAAAATTATTTTTTATATTTAAAGATTAAATTTTGAAGGTATCTAAGGGAGTTACAAGTGTGGCATGTGTTGAATGATTATCCATTTTGTTTTATTTTATAATTTGAAAAGAATAAAAGAAGGGAGTCACAAGGGGTCCCACCTACCTAGTTATTATTAAATAAAGACCCTTAACTATTATTATTATTATTATTTCTCCTAAACTAGATTAGTTAAGTCAAACTAACTTAAATAAAGAAAGTAGTTGAACTACTTCAACTTATTTGGAAGGCATAAAAGCTAAATGAGAAGAAGAAACAAGAGGAGAATAGAAAGAGAAAACAAGACTAAGGTTTGCTCTTTTGATTTCATGAGATAGTTTCACTTTTCATTCATTCTTGAGTTCATTCAAAGCCTAATTATATTTTTGACCGCAGGGTCCTATTGTAGACAGCAAGGTTCAAAACTGAACCAAATCATTTAGATGCTTGTTTTAAAGGTGTTGATCCTTCCTTGATAGTCAGTGTATACTTGTATGTTTATGGATTTAGTTTCATAGCTAATAAATGATATTTTGCATAGTCAAATTAGCAGGAGTATGTGGCAAGCTAACCCAGATTATAAATTTCAGTTTTTACTTCTTGTCAGAGTCCTTTTGTATGGTGTTCATCAGGGATCTCTAAATTAGACTTTGGTCCATGCCCTCACAGGGGTTTTGTAAAGAGAAAAACATTTTTGATATCCCAGAATGAAATGAAGCAGATTTCTATTATGTCTCATTTGTGTATATTGTGACTTGGTTACTTTTGCTTTTGATCTCCATATTTACTCTTGGTAATCTGTATATTTTTCAGAAACTTATATAAAAAAATTATGTTATTTTACAACATTCTTTTCATTAATAAATCAACCTAAACCCTTGTAATTAATACTTGTGGATTGGGAAAATATTTTTGAGGCTATAAGACATAGGGTGACATTCTCGACTATCTTGTCCTAGTTAGGGAAGATTTCGAAAATGATTGAGTAAGATAATTCATATATTTTCCTCAACACTATTGTTGTCGCATCTTCAGAGATGTTAAATTGCACTTCATCTGCTATACACAAATGAATAGTACTTAGGGCTCTTGCATCCAGATATTCTCAGTGCTCATATGTCATGCTTTTTGGTTTCTTTGTCTTTCCAGCCAATGCTTTTTGCAATCCTTGTTGTACTAGTAGATCTCACATCTTAAGTTTCCATAGCGCAAAGTTATTCTTGTTATTGAATTTCTCCTCCTCAAACATAGAACTCTGCACTTTCGACATTAACTAAAAAAACTCCAAAACCACTGCTTATAAAACTGAGTCTTTTTAAATATGATAAAATAATAATATAAACCCAAAATTATTAATTAAAAGTTTTAAAATATATATATTTAATAAATATTTCACCTTTTAATAAAACCCGTTTTAACACACCCTTTCACATAAAAGATCACTTTTTTTTATTAGAGCTCGAATCTCCATAATAAAACAAAAAACTACATGTCACCACCATGTCTTATTCAGACAAAAAACTTTTAATTTTAATTTATACCATTCATACCATATACCATGCTATTTTTTCCTTTTTTGGATAGGCGCTCTTTCTTAGGGCGGAACAGACCGATGATGGCAGCACCTTTGTGTGTTTTTCTTTGCCTCTTCCTAACTCACAACGGATTTATTTCTCGTGTGTGGGAGAACACATAGTTTTGTGTGCTTTCTCCACAAGCTTAGATACTATTTGTCGGGCAGTGGAAGAAAAAACAGAGTATAAAAAATTAGATTAGAGTATCTGTAAGTAAGATTAAACACTCATAAAGTCGAGAACAATAATTAATGTGGGAAAAAACCAAAGGAAATGATATTTGGTATTCTTATTATTTAAGGGAGAATTATAATAGCCAATCTCATGCTTACAAATGAATCAACGATAAACAGGAAGCAACCGGTAAAGTGGAAGCTTTCCTTCAACCACGCAGGCAAAAATGGCAGGCGATTGAAGAGATTTGAACTGTTTCTTCACTGGATACTTTGGCGCCAGAACTCGCGAGGCTATGTCTTGGTTCCTACCTCGCCTTTGACAACACAAAAGGCTTCCTACTTCGGTCTTAGCATAGACACATCTATCTGAATCCATTTTTAAGCTTTGTATCTTTTTGTTTTGGTCAACAGCTACCTGTCGCGGCTTCCCAACGACCTTCGACTTGGTTACTGGGTAGACTTCGACGGTGAACTCGGTTTTTTCCCCTCTTACCTCCCAGTACTGCAATGACTTTTTTGCTATCTTTGCTCATCCTTCTCTTTTGTTTTTGTATGCTAGCTGGGTCCTGGGTCTGACTTTTTCTGTGTTTATCTGGAAAACTACTCCACTTTTCCCTCTGCTGGTTCCACTGACCCCGATAGCTAAAGATGTAGGATCTTTGATGTTTTCTTCCTACATCACTGACTGCCTCTGTTGACGGGTCTTGCCTCTGCTTTTGTTTTCTCCCAGAAGTTTCTTTGGGCTGCCTTACTGTCATATTCTTCCATCTGGAACATGGGAGACCCATGGGACCACCCAGCAATATTGGCCAAGATAGACGACCTTTGTTCCAGCCATTTTCAAAATAAAAAGACGGATGCGCCTATGGGCTTGCGCCCTGGTCCCACCGCGCCTGCACCTGCCACACAGTCTTTCACACAGCATGTGCCTCCTGCTTCTTTCGAGACTAATCTGAATACATTTGGAGGTGTGCATCTTGGTGCACCGACGACCTCTCTAAAAGATCCACCAGTCATATTAGACATCTCTCAGACTCCCGACAGGACTGATCTCTCTGTTCCACAGAAGCAACACTCGGATGGAACCCATCAACAGGGGGGCGGACCTGAGGTGAAACTTCCACAAACAAGACCTACCTCTCTTAAACAATGCCTACAGAAGCGCCATCATAGAGTCTGGAGGCCAAAGAAAAAGCATCCCAAACTGATACTTGGCATGGATGTAGGCCTAACAGAAGCCTGCAACCTGGCCCTATGTGCCTTGGTTGGCAGGCTTGCATATAAAGAAAAGTGTAAACAGAGCATGGATGATTGGATATCTACTCACTGGATGCCAATCCTTGGATATACCCCTAAGATACATTTACTGCAACAAGGTTGGCTTGCCTTCATTTTCAGGAACACAGAGGACTCAACTCTTATTCTGGACAGCTTCTGGCCTATTGATGGAGGAAGCCTTATGTTTAAAAGATGGAGACTTGGCTTCAATCCCATTACGGAGTTCTTTCCCCATAGACATGTCTGGGTCCTGCTTCCTGGTCTCCCTCTCCAGCTCTGGAATCAACAAGCATTGAAGCTTATTGGAGCCTCCCTGGGTCACTTTTTATGTGTTGATCAAAACTCCCTTGATGCATCAGACAGAAGGATGGCGAGAATATATGTGGAGCTTGATATACAGGCAGGTCTTCCAGAGATCATTGAAATTGACTGGCGCAACCAACTGATCACACAGCGCCTGGACTATCTGGGCATCCCTTTTCGTTGCTCTCTCTGCCGCAGAACCGGACACTTGAGAAGAGATTGCCATAAGTTCCCCCAACCTGATATTGTCTTGGAAGCAGAAGAGGAGACAAATTTTGATGGTTACATCTCTTCACCCAGCCATTTTGTGGAGGAGGAGGCTCCTATCTCTCGGGAGACTATTTCTTCTAATGATTCATTAGTCGGTAAGATTCAGCTTCTTTGCCCCTCTTTATATAATTCTTTATCTTCCTGGGATAGACTTTACATTACTGAGCAAGGAAATAACATTTTATGCTCTGAAACCTTGGTCGCTCCTCCAAACCTGCCTTCCCTTTCCCCTTATCCCCCCCAAACCGAGCCTGTCCCCACTGTTAGCCATTCCATTCCTCGTCCATCTTCTACATCCCACCTCCCTCTATCTGATCCTCCTACTGCGGTTTCAGCTACCCATCCCACAACAGACATAACTGATACTCCACAGACCTGCTCTTTACCAGGATACACTGAATCGACCCAATCAGAATTGCAGTTAGAAACTATGTACCCGACAGCATCATCCTCCCACTCTCTACCTTTTGACTCGATACTTCTCCCTACTTATCTTGGAAATACTATTTATCATACGACCCTTCCTTCTGCAGATCACCCTTCTTCATCAAACATGCCTTTACCCCCAGGACCAGATCCTCATTGGTCAAGAGGTATTGAACTCGAACTTTCTCCGCTAAAAACCCGCAGTGCGCGTAAGAAATCTCAGACAGGACCGAAGACATCGGGCAGCAAAGCTAATGTTACTAATCAAGGGGTGCTTAGAGGATTAAAAGCCCTGGCTAGAGGTAATACATGATTCTTCTTTCTCTCAACATAAGAGGGGTTGGAGGACCCCTGAAACTAGCCTCCATGCGAAGACTTCTGGAGAACACTCAGCCGTCTATTATTTTTCTACAAGAAACTCTTGTTAATGCCTCTGCATCCAGAGAGTTCATGCTTCGACTCCGGCCAAACTGGATGATTTGTGCAGCAAGCTCTGTGGGCACCTCGGGAGGACTCCTGGCCTCGTGGGACCCTTCACTTTTCAAATTGGAACCGATGCTCAGCCCGGGCAGAATTCTTCTGACAGGAAGATGTTTCGATCTTCAATCAACCATAAATTTCTTAAATGTCCACAGCCCTTGTTCTGACCGCAAAACCTTCTGGAAGCGACTAGATGATCTTGGAATTTTGGCGACAAACAACCTCATCATTGTCGGAGATCTCAACTTAACCACCAACCCATTGGAGATCTGGGGCGAAAAAGTAATCAGTGATCCTCTCATGAGTTTTTTCAAACAACTGTTTTACAAAAACAGCTTGACTGATCTGGAACCAGCCGAACTTTTACCCACCTGGAGGAATGGAAGACAAGGTGCGGCTAGCATTTCAAAACGACTTGACAGATTTCTAATCAGTGAAGAGGTTCTTTCTCCTTCTCGCAGCTACCGTGCATGGGTTAACCTTCCTTATCTATCGGATCATGCTGCCATATGTTTACAGATTGACTTGGGTCGATATGGGGCTAGACAACCTTTTATTTTTAATCCTCTTTGGTTGAAGGAGGACTCCTTCAATTTTCTAGTTAGATCGACTTGGGCGGATAATTCTAGTTCTCTGCCAGGTGATCCCCAAAGAAATTTGGTTACCAAATTAGCCAAATTAAAACTTCACACAACCATTTGGTTAAAAGAAAAGAAAAAATCAGAACAGGCTGCCATCATCAAAATCGAAAAGGAGCTGGATAACCTTTTCCGCCTACAGTCCCAGAACTTTTCCAATTCAGATATACATTACAGAATTCGAGAACTGGAGTTAGCTCGCCAATTATACCTTCGAGAAGATGAGGAAAGATGGAGATTAAAGAGCAGAATGCTCTGGCTTGCTGGGGGAGACAAGAATACCCGGTTTTTTCACCGATTTGCCAGTGCCCGTCGTGCTAAAAAACAAATTTGGGATATAGCATAGGTGGATGGTACAACTCATCATACACAGGAAGGAATTAAATCTTCCGCTGTCAACCATTTCAAAGCATTATTTCAGATTACCTATGTTCCTAATCTCACAACACAGGTTGAGTTAGCTAATCGATTTCCAAAATTGGTGACAAATGAGGAGGATCTAGCCTGAGAATTCCCCTGTACAAAAGAGGAAGTATTTGTTGTTCTCAAAGGGTTCAAAAAAGAAAAAAGTCTTGGACCCGACGGGTGGTCGGTTGAGCTATATCTTCACTTTTTTGATATAATGGGTCAGGATCTTCTAGACGTTGTGGAGGACGCCAGAACTAGAGGCGTGATCAGTCCTCAACTAAACAGTACCTATTTAGTCTTGATTCCTAAATCTAACCATCCTACACATTTCAAAGACTTTCGTCCCATTTCACTCTGCAATCTTTGTTACAAAATTATTTCTAAAGTCTTAACCAACAGAATCCGTCCTATTCTCTCCAAGTCACTCTCTGAAGAGCAGCTCGGCTTCCTAAAAGGAAGACAAATTCTTGATGCTGTTGGTGTAGCACAGGAATGCATACACAATTTAAAGTCGAAGAAACAACAAGCCATCCTTCTCAAGTTGGATCTCAAATAGGCATTTGACCGCGTCAATTGGAACTTTCTGCACCTAGTCCTTCTACAATGTGGCTTTGGACTACTTTTCACCAATTGGATTTTAGGGTGCATATCCTCGGCAACCCTTGCTGTCCTGGTTAATGGRGAAGTCACAAAAACTTTCCGTTGTGAGAGAGGGCTCCGTCAAGGTTGCCCTCTTTCACCYYTCCTTTTTATATTGATTCTTGAAGGACTTAGCATCCTTYTCAAAAACAGMCAAGCGRAGGGCCATCTTTCTGGAKTTAAAATATCGGGGCTGACTCACATTCTGCATATCCTCTTTGYTGATGATGTRCTTATTATGACATCGGCCAGCCTTGCAGAATGGACCATCATACACTCYCAYYTAAATACCTTCTGCGCTKCCACTGGATTGGAGATYAATATTCACAAATCTGTCTTTCTGACHCACTTTGCACAGRAGCCWTTTTTATCAGACTTAAAGGAGMKTTTTGGTTTTGCGACTGCTGAGCTAAAGGAGGGGTTTTCCTACCTCRGMTTTTACATCAAATCCTYCGTGTATTCCAGCAGAGATTGGCRYTGKCTTATTGATAAATTCGAAAGGAAAATTCTCCTTTGGTGCAACAAGCTGCTCTCCTTGGGAGGAAGATTCATACTTATTAAAGCCACCTTAGAAAGCCTCCCGGTCTATTGGATGGCATTGGCACACATCCCGGTTACGGTTCTAAAGACCCTTTGGCAACTCATTTTCTCTTTCCTCTGGTCTGGCAGCAAGAACCTATCTGGTTACCATCTCTGCAAATGGGAGCTTATATCAAAACCGAAGATGATGGGCGGTTGGGGTCTCCGGAATCTACTCATTTTCTACAGGGCTCTCTCAGCAAACACTCTCTGGCGTATTCTTATGAAGCCAGGTCTCTGGAACAAAGTAATCAAGGAAAAGTATTTCCCTCTTTTACCTGTACACTTGTGGCTCAGATCGGCGTCAGAGAGACCCTCTAGTGGCTCTCAAACCTGGAAGCACCTGTTAAAATATTTACCCATCATCCTCCACTGGCTCTCATGGAAGCCCGGTAATGGCTATTCGATTGAAATAGGCAGAGACGTCCTTCTAGGATTGGGCGCACACGCCTTCCTATCCCCGCAGCTACTGGCGCATCTCCACCATAAAAAAAAATTCTTCCTTTATCAGATTTCTACGTCTAATGGGGGTCACTTGGGCGACTCTTGGATCAGCAGCGTGGACTTAGCATTGGATGCGAATCTTTCAATTGAATGGGTTGATTACACTCGCAGGTTAACTGAATCTGGCATTTACTTACAGGATCGGCCAGACACTTTCTTGTGGATGGGTGGGAACAATTCCGGAAACCTCACCGCAAAAAACATCTATCGTTCCATAGCTTCAAAGTACTGGACCAACACTTCTGATCGATGGCGCCTTAAGTTATGGAGAGAAGACTTTCCGCTCAAATTAAAATTATTTCCCTGGCTTCTGTTTGAAAACAAGCTTTTATTGTGGCCAAATTTGCAGTTCCGGGGTTGGGAGGGACTTGGTAGATGCATCTTGTGCAAATCTCAATCAGAATCGGTCGCCCATGTCTTCATAGACTGCCCTTTCTTCAGATCGATGTGGCAGCTCATTTCGCCAGCTCTTCTACCCACAACAACTTGGGCTGGTCCCACCGTTCCATCTTGTTATCAAATTTGGGTAAAGAACACTTTGAACCCAGCGCTGCTGCCTATAACTCTCTGCTGGCGGATATGGAAGACTAGAAACGCTGCCATATTCAACGAAAAGACTCCTTCAGCACGCAGTGTTGCAAATTATATCATTGCAGAGTTGGTATCAAACAGAAACCAATCATTGAAGACACCTTCCAGCAGACCAGTTTTTAAATTTCCATCTGATCGGATTGTGGCCTGGTTTGACGGAGCGGCTCAACAAGGCGGCGCTCTCTGTGGGGCGGGAGGGAAAATTGTAATAAACTCATACACATGTTACCGGTGGACTCTAAATTGTGGGACTGGTACCAATATGAAGGCTGAACTTTTAGGAGCGTGGGCGTCACTTATCCTGGCTAGTCGTCTTCACATATCCGAGCTTCTACTTCTTGGCGACTCCAAAGTTACCATTGATTGGTTGAACGGGCTTGCTGATTTTCAGGTGGCAGACCTTGAAAGCTGGAAGGAGAGAACTCGTGCTGCAACAAAACTATTTAATAAACTTACCTTCTCTCACATCTACAAAGAACAAAATAATGAGGCAGATATCCTTTCTAAAAAAGCTATGTTCTTGCCTTTGGGGCACATTTGCTTTACAAGGTGGAAGAAGGTAATAAAGGGCCTTCCACATGGATCAATCTTTGACCGATCTACCTGTTATGAGTGCTAATCTACCTGTTATGAGTGCTGGACATGTATTTGGTCTCGGTTATGATGCACCTCTGTTTTGTTTTGGGCAGCCAGCTTTACATGCTTTGACCACATTTCTTGTGCCTATCATGTATGGACAGTTTGATTTTCTCCGCATTTCGCCTTGTACAATCTTATATCCTTCTGAATATAAAGCGCATCTTTTTTCGTTGAAAAAAAAACCATCTTTTCCTCACACACACTCTGCTCTCTACACAAATTGCACTCTCACCTCTATGGATATGCTCATATATATAACTTCTATCACTCAATTACACAAACTAATCATGAATATATCACATAGTTACACGAACAATTCATAAATATATTACACAATTTACACAATCTGTTTACAATAAATGCATGTATGCACATTCCTAATTTAACTGAAATGCATGTGCATGTGAGCGCATGTTTCCAACAATAATTACATGTTATACAGTCTAATAGTATTGTCCACATTTTACATCAAAGGGAGAACAAGGTAAATGGAAGAAATCCACTTTATTCATCAAGTAATGTCAGGTCTGACTGCAAAGAAATTCTCATTTAAAATGACTCAGAAATTAAAGACATCCAACTAGTTACTTATCAGTGTTTAAATTTAGTGTTTCACAGATGATGATGTAAAAATTATTAGTGCTTCACAGATGATGTAAGTGGAAAACGCATCCAACTAATAGGACTTATTAGTGTTTAAATTTTATATTGCTATCTAAAAAATACTGGTGATTCATATATGATGTCCATACAACTTCTCCTTGCTTTACAGCAAGTCCGACTGTCCGAGTAGAGTAGTTCTGTGTGAGTAGTAACAGTGCTTTATAAAAGAAAAAATTAATTTTCTTTCCAAAATACATCTCGGTAGTGTAAACTTTAAGCAACTGTCCTAAAAACTTAATAACTCAATAACACATATACTTAATAAAAAAAAATCTTAAAAGACGAACTTATCAGACATGCTTCAACATGTGACCATTCTTGTGGCTCTGCTTCAACTGTCCTCCCTTCACGCGTGAGTGTTGTGTCTCCTGAGTGTTAATGAACTTTGGATTAGGATGGAGCGGATTTAACCATCCTGGCATCACATTGAGGTTCCCCCTTTCATGGAGGGCATGCAAAGGAGGTGCTCCATGCCCCCAAAACATTATTTGAAGCACAACCATCATGGTGGAACATGGAAAAGGGATTGATCTATTCCCTCTACAATAACCACAAGATTACCTTGAGGTTCCAACACCTTTTTGTTTGTTATGTGATTGACTTCCGAGTTGTAATGCCTTCATATGTGAAATAATTGAAGAGAGGTATAGGGATTCAACATGATTTTGATGCGCCAATTTGTGCCAAAAATCGAAATTGATGGAGAGGGGAGTGAGTGTGTTTTGTGAAGTTCTATATACAGAAATTGATGGAGAGGGCGAGTGAGTGTGTTTTTTGACTGTAAAATTATGAAGGTGACTAAACTTTTTTATATTTGAATTTTTCTAGTTTATCATTTAGAGTACAACTAGAATTATTCTCTAGTCTTCCACAATTATGAAACTTTGTCATTGTTTCTAAAATGCCAACGAGTCTCCTTAAAACACTATTAAAGCCTCTGCTTGCTTGATTGTTTGATGCATGACTTAGATATGAAACTTAGTAAAGCTTCCTACATGATAGGAGAGAACCTTGCTCATTCCTATTGACCTTAATAATAATATTATAAATTTGAATACTAACTATTGAATTTAACATTTACACTTTAAAGTTTCATGGTAGTTGGTTCAATGATTAATTTTAAATATTTTGCTTTTGTTTGCAACTCTACTAGGAATTCACTATTTTTCTCAATAAAAGTTGTCTTGAGAACTATAATAATATTACAAATTTGAACACTAACTATTGAATTTAAAATTTACACTTCAATTTAAAATTTACAGAAGATCAATTTCTTGAGGTTGTCACTATAACTCCAATTTTTACATGCAAACTTTACAATAATGCATCAAAGCTAGAGAGGATTCAAACCTAGGTGGGCAGCATTAACACCCTTGACTGGATTTACCCTTGATAGACAAAGTTTCATGGTTGTTGGTTCAATTATTAATTCTTGCATATTTTGCTTTTGCTTGCAACTCCGCTAGCAATTCACTATTTTGCTCGATAGAAGTTGCTTTGACTTGAGAACTAACTTGTAATTATATGCTTTAATCTTTGGTGATCCATGTGATTTTAACTCTATTTTATGGCAATGTTTAAAATGGCCATGATTTGCAATTTGATCCTAAAAAAGAGAATATATATATTGTGAATAATAGGAAGTAGGAAACTGACATCTTTGACTTGATGAGAGAAATGGATATATAGAAGAAATTGATTCAAGATGGAGTTATAGACCAATGAAGTCCATGATTAATGGATTCACATTGTGAGCTTCATCACAAAATTCTTCAAGTATAGGCACATCGATTTCACCATTGTAATATACAACTTTGGTACAAATTAGAGTTCAAATTGGTGTTGTCATTGACATACTAATATTTGTAGTCTCATGGTGTCAATGTTACACCTTGGTTGTGCAATCCCAAACTTTAGTCGCACTCTTATTGAGCAACTTTGGCACACACACCTTTGTCATGCTAGCACAAATTGACAACTTAACAAGATGTCACCTGAGGAAGCTCTACAATCACCATTGATTGTCTTCCTTTTTACAATCACCATTGATTGTCTTCCTTTCTATGTATCATGTTCTTCCTCTTCCTAGATATATGTACATTATGTTATTTAGAGAATATCATAGAAAAGAAACAAAGTGATTCATATTCTCTTATGAGTATTTATACTTGGCTCTAAGATTGTAAATGGGTTGGTTGGTTCATTGTTGGGTGACTGATGGATACATGTTGTAAAGGTATCTATTCATATCTCATACAATTTTATTTGAAAAATAAATTTGTTACCCATTTTTATCATGCTAATATATGTTTAATGTATTAACGCGAAATGAAGGTTTTCACAAACAAGCATATTAAGTGTTTGTTTTGATGATGGATGGAGTGTTCACCCATTGTGTTATAAATTTGAACACCAACTATTGAATTTAAAATTTACACTTCAATTTAAAATTTACAGAAGATCAATTTCTTGAGATTGTCACTATAACTCCAATTTTTACATGCAAACCTTACAATAATGCATCAAGGCTAGAGAGGATTCAAACCTGTGGGCAGCATTAACACCCTTGACTGGATTTACCCTTGATAGACAAAGTTTCATGGTTGTTGGTTCAATTATTAATTCTTGTATATTTTGCTTTTGCTTGCAACTCCGCTAGCAATTCACTATTTTGCTCGATAGAAGTTGCTTTGACTTGAGAACTAACTTGTAATTATATGCTTTAATCTTGGGTGATCCATGTGATTTTGACTCTATTTTATGGCAATGTTTAAAATGACCATGATTTGCAATTTGATCCTAAAAAAGAGAACATATATATTGTGAATAATAGGAAGTAGGAAACTGACATCTTTGAGTTGATGCGAGAAATGGATATATAGAAGAAATTGATTCAAGATGGAGTTATAGACCAATGAAGTCCATGATTAATGGATTCACATTGTGAGCTTCATCAAAAAATTCTTCAAGTATAGGCACATCGATTTCACCATTGTAATATACAACTTTGGTACAAATTAGAGTTCAAATTGGTGTTGTCATTGACATGCTAATATTTGTAGTCTCATGGTGTCAATGTTACACCTTGGTCGTGCAATCCCAAACTTTAGTCGCACTCTTATTGAGCAACTTTGGCACACACACCTTTGTCATGCTAGCACAAATTGACAACTTAACAAGATGTCACCTAAGAAAGATCTACAATCACCATTGATTGTCTTCCTTTTTACAATCACCATTGATTGTCTTCCTTTCTATGTATCATGTTCTTCCTTTTCCTAGATATATGTACATTATTTTATTTAGAGAATATCATATAAAAGAAACAAAGTGATTCATATTCTCTTATGAGTATTTATACTTGGCTCTAAGATTGTAAATGGGTTGGTTGGTTCATTGTTGGGTGACTGATGGATACATGTTGTAAAGGTATCTATTCATATCTCATACAATTTTATTTGAAAAAATAAATTTGCTACCCATTTTAATCATGCTAATATATGTTTAATGTATTAACGCGAAATGAAGATTTTCACAAACAAGCATATTAAGTGTTTGTTTTGATGATGGATGGAGTGTTCACCCATTGTATGTCTTTGTTTTGGTGTTGGATGAAGTGTTAACTGAAAACAATTGACAAGAAAATTGCATACATTGTCACCAAATCCATTACTCCATAAAGTATATATTGTGTATATTGAGTTGATCTTGTTAGCCTATGTTGTGATTGGTGCTTGAAAATTACCAGAGGCCATCTCAATGTGTTCTTTGTAATGAAAACAAGTAATCAAGACCACATAGAACGTTGAATAATATGGAAAATTCTTTGTGGTTGTAAAGCTTCATGTTGTTCATATCTCATTATATAATGTCATTCAATTAATAAAAACTTAGAATTGAATTGGTTTCCCAATTTTGCACCAATGTAAGTTTAATGTATAAACTTATTTTTTAAGTTTATCAAAATGTTGCACTATCAACTTGCGATTATATATGTTAGTTGAGCTTGACACAACTTGTGTTGTGGTTGAGCTATTTCTGCTATTGCATTCCTATTTGGATTAAAAATTCCAACAATGTTGATTATGAAATCTTCTTGTTCAATATGAAATCTTCTTCTGGATGATGCAACAAGAGCTAGACAATCAAATTTGTTTGCTCTCTGCATTTGTAAGCTAATTCTTATACAATAGAGATTAGTTTAAAGGCACTATTTGGACAAGGTCAATTGTGGAATTTTGATTTAGGCTAGCAATCCATAGCCTCTTTGTCAAGAAGCCATGTTCAAATCATCTAAATGATACAAAGAACATAATACTTTCTTGATGGACTTGGTACTCTTGAGATGTACAATTTTAATTTGTTTTTTAAAATTGATTCAACAATAGTAGTATTGTCAAAGAGAGTTGTTGTGTTGGTTGATGAATGTGTTAGCAATTCAATGCTATGAGTTATGTTCATCGTTGTGTTAGCAATTCAATGCTATGAGTTTTTTAATCGTCGAGTATTGTAAATATTTTTTCAAAGCATTTTAATAGTTTTGTACAA
>JZKD02S1792925.1:5841-24026 GCA_000966675.3 Picea glauca | reverse complement strand
TGTTTGTCTCGACCTTGGCATCTCACCAAAGGTCCCTTCTCTTGGCATCTCACCAAGAGTTTCTTGATCTTGGCATCTCACCAAAGATCCTCTCCTTGGTCTCTCCCCAAGTGACTTCCTCTTGAAGTGACTGCTGTCCCAATTTTCTGTCTGCTGAAATTTCTGCCTCTCTTCAACTCAGCCCTGATACCATGTTAATTTTTCAAAATCCCAACCCAGTTTCAGTCTCGCTGATTTTTCAGCCAAATTTAAATGCCAAACTCAGTTTCAGCACTGTTTCAACATATGTTACTACCCTATGTTTCAACATATACTCACAACGGTGTTTCAGCATATGACTCAGCACTGTGTTTCAGCATATGTTACAGCACTGTGTTTCAACATATACTCACAGCAGTGTTTCAACAGATGACTCAGCACTGTGTTTCAACATATGTTACAGCACTGTGTTTCAACATATGTTACATCACTGTGTTTCAGCATATATTACAGCACCGTGTTTCAACATATACTCACAGTGGTGTTTCAGCATATGACTCAGCACTGTGTTTTAGCATATAAAAAACTTAACATAAAATAAAACTTCAGAACTGAAACATGAGAATTATGAACATCGTTTTCAACGCAGAAATAAAATATCAGCAATATGCAAAACTCAGAAAATATAGACACAAACATTTTCGGTCTAACTTCGACCCTGGAAAAACTCACAAGGGGAAAACCAGTGAGAGAGGGATTTGTATTATTTATGAGCTTCTGAGAAATTCTTTTACAACATATTCATCTTTAGATATTTACACAAACTTATCTGGACATTCCTGTAGCTTTTTCTCCTCGATTTCTGAACCAAAAATCCGTACAGCTGTACGACAATTAATGCTGTACGGACTGTCAAAAAATTCGTGCCAAAACTCTGCTAAGACTGTATGGAAAACCTAGCATGAACAACTCCTTGTAAACCGTGCTATACGGCCCCCAAGATTCGTGCCAAACTATACGGACTGTACGAAAATACACTCAGAAATATATTACAGCAATTACCTCAATTTTTGTGCCAACAAATGTTGTATGACAGCCTTGGAATGCATGCCAATACTCTCAGAAATTGTAGCTGCTGTCCTCCTCAATTTTTGTGCACATTAAATGCTATATGACCTCCACAAATCCATACGGTACGGCATGTTCTTCCTTGCTGTCTGAAATCCATACTTCTCTTTGCCTTGGGATGTGTGCTCTCCTTCAGCAAATGCTGTCTCTTTTCTCAGCTCGACCTCTCTCTTGCTCTCTCTTGTTCTCTCAACAAGAATGCTTGAGCTCGTCTTGTTCTCTCAACAAGAATGCTTCAACTTCCCTTGCTTTTGGCATCTCACCAAGAGCCTCTTGGCATCTCACCAAGAGTCTCTTGCTCTCTCAACAAGATTGCTGCTACTTACCCAAGAATGGGTGCGCCCTCTTGCCTTAGTTGACCTCATGAGGGAAGGTGAGGGATTTTCTAATCTAACGGTTGAGATTAGATCATATGGGTGGCTGAGATTTAGTGTCTCTTCACTCACCCTTACTTTAATCATAAAGTCACCTTTTAATTTGCATCTCACAAATTAAATGACTAGGACCCACATTCGGCAATTTCTCCCCCTTAGGCACCTAGGGAAGAGAAACACTTGCCTTGGTACTTCATTTTAATTAAAATTTTAACAGAAAGCTCCAACTTGGCAGGCAAAATGGATTCTCGACCATAAACAAGCTGAAAGGGGGTGAAACCTGTGCTCACCTTGGTGGTAGTGCGATTTTCCCAAAGGGAGTAAGTGAGGAGGGTGTTCCATTGATGAGGATTATCTTCGATGAGAGTCTTGATAATTCTAACCAAAATTTTTTTAGTAGACTCAACTTTCCCATTTCTTTGAGGGTAATAAGTTGATGAGGTAAAATTTTTAACTCCCATTTTAGCCAGAAATTGAGTCAGCTTAGCAGAAATAAAAGCGGGGCTGTTATCAGTAATAATCTCTAAAGGAATGCCAGATTTGGAGAAAATATTAGTTTCAAGGAAAGAAATAACCTGCTCGTCCTGTGAATGCTTAAGTGGGACAACTTCATTCCATTTCGTAAAATAATCTGTGGCTATCAAGATGAAAACTTGCCCTGCTAAAGATGGAGGATTAATAGGACCGATAAAGTCCAGACCCCATTTTGAAAAAGGAAAGTCACGAAGGACAGGTTGTAAAGGCATGGGAGAAAGACGTTCTTTCCCAGTGAACTTCTAGCACTTGTCACAAGATCTTGAAAAGTTATAAGAATATCGAAAAATTGAAAGCCAATAGTACCCTTTTCTGATAATTTTAAAAGCAATAGTTTTAGTAGAAAAGTGGCCACCTACATGAATAACAAAATATGAAGATCCATGGGTTTCTTGTAACAATTTATGTGCTTCCTCATTATTTACACAATGAAGTAATATACCATCGACAGATCTCCTAAACAAGAAGTATCCTAAAATGACATATCTAGAAGATTCAAGACATAGCCTTCTCCTTTGATGAGTATCTAAGTTATCTGGACATCTTTGATTTTGCAAGTAATACACTAGATCTTTATACGAGGGATGTTCAACTATAGGAAGGATTTGAATATCAATGTAAAATAATGTTGACATAGGGTTATCTTGTTCCTCAATTTCTTCACTTGCTTCAACATGTTGAGCCAAGTGAAGGGATAAGTCACATCCCTTAATGGTTTTTGAAGTCATGATGGTTAAATCATGCTCCCGTATCTTGGCAAGAAAATGTGCAAGCTTCCATGAAAGATAAGTCTGTGAGAGAAAAAACTTGACAGAAGGTAAAGGGCTTTTACCAGCGTGTGCTTACCTAATATAAATTGGTGAAATTTCTCCACAACTTTAATAAGAGCGAAAGCATGTTTTTCAATATAAGAATATTTAAATTCATCATCTGATAAGCTTTGAATCATGTAAGCTACAATTTTTTCATTATTCTGGTCATCACATTGTATGAGGATAGCAGAGACTGCTTCCTCTGTGGCATTAGTATATATAATAAACTCTTTCTCAAAATCTGGCTTCGCCAAACCGGTGCGAAACTGATTGCCTTGTTAATCCTTACAAAATCATTTTCAACGTCATCAGTCCAAGAAAAGGAGCGATCTTGCTTGTGAATATTGTGAATTGGTTTGACCATTACAACAAAATCAGGAACAAACCTACGGACAAAGTTGATAATGCCCATAAAGGCTTGAACCTCCCTTTTATAAGTAGGAGCAAGAAGATTTAGGATAACAGGAATCCTTTCGGGTTCTATGCTTATTCCCAAATCAAAGACAATATGCCCAAGGAGATTTCCCTTGGTAACACCAAAAATAGACTTAGAAGGATTTAAAGAAATGTCGAATTTCCTGCATCGCATGAGAACCTTTCTAAGATGACCAAAATGATCCAATCGGTTCTTTGAATATATAGTCAAGTCATCAAGATAAATCTGAATAATCTTACTGATTAGATCGTCAAAAGCTATCTTCATATCTCTTTGGAAAGAGTACACCTGCATTAGATAAGCCAAAAGGCATGCGTTCATAAGAAAATGTGCCCCAATGCGTAATGAAAGTGGTTTTGTATTTATCTATCATTTTTACCTTGATCTGATTATAACCAAAAAAATCATCAAGTAAGGACATCATGTGTGACCCTGCAACTTTCTGCAAAATCATTTTCATATTAGGGAGAGGAAAATGGTCTTTTATGCTCACTTTATTCAATGCATGGAAATAAACACACAATCAGATCCGAACAATTGTTTTTGGAACTGGAACCAAATTGAAAACCCACTCGGAATACTTAACAAGGAAAATGATCCCAACCTTTAAGAGTTTTTCCAACTGCTTTCGAATAGTTGCTTCAAGTGCGGGGTTAATGGGTCTTTGTTTTTGCCTAACCGGTTTTATGCCCTCCTTGATAGGAATGGCATGTTGTATAAGAGAAGGATCAAAACCATGAAGATCCCCATAAGACCAAGAAAAAACATCTTGAAATTCATGAAGTAACTCAGTGAATTTCAACTTTTCTTCAACAATACATTGGGCACCTATCTTAATGTTCTTTGGGGAATCTGGTGTCCCAATGTTCAAGGAATTTTTTTCACCCACTTTCGTTTTTGACTTCTCTTCTTTATGTGTTTCTTTGTTTCCTTCATCACTCGATGAAAATGAACTTTCTAGAGGAGTCAAGCCCTTCAGAATCTTGTTTTTTTCCATGGATATAATCGCCTTGGGCTTATATGGTTCATTTTGTATGAAAGCACATATGCTTTCATCACTAGGGAAGACCTACCATGACTCTACATTGTCAAGGATATGAGGACGATATAAAGATTGAAAAGCACATTCATGTCTTTATGTCAGAAGTTGCCGAGTAGGAGAGGCTACAAAAATAGCTAACCTATCAGCCATTGAATTCAATTCCCTTTTAACATGAGTGATGTTAAATGATAATAAGTTCGAGATAAGCGACCAAAATTTTTGGGTGTAGCATTTCATTAACTTGTTGCTAGGAGAATATATTTCACGTACAAGGTTTACAACAAGTTCAGAGTCCCCAAAAACTGTAAGGTGACCACAACCTAAATTATAGGCATTTTCAATGCCTAGTAGTAATGCTTCAAATTCAGTGACATTGTTTGTGCAAGAAAATTCTAACCTATAGGAAAAGTTGTGAATTTTACCTACAAGAGAGTACAAGATAATGCCAGATCCATTACCTCTGTTGGAGCATGAACCATCAAAGTGCATATGCCACATCCCATCCTCCAGGTCAATTTTTTCCAAGGTAGTGTTATCCTCATCGATAAAGATGGAGTACACAACTAAGTCCTCCTCGACATAGTTTACATTAGGTTGCGGGATGCTTTCTATATACAGTGAAATTATTCCCTCCCTTAGGACTATGATGTTCTTCCCATTCTGAGGAACGAATAAGTGTGTCTTGTCGAGTGAGAGGTATCCACCTATCAAATATTTTCAGTCTCTTCCTAAGATGATTGAATAATTACTCACTGGCATGTCAATTACCTGAATATTAAGGGTTGTCCTTATTTTAGGATGCACGTACAAAACCAAAGTCACATCTTTGATTTCACCTATGGTCGATTGTTGTAAACTATTATAAGATAGCATGCTTCCAGAATTTTCATTCATACAAGACAAGCCTAAATCTTACATAATAATTTTCGACATTAGGCTTGGGCCCGAACCGCCATCAATCAGACAACAATGGGATATTTTGTCCATAATCTTTACAGAAATGAAAAATGGAGGATTTTTTATAGGGTTTCTAAAACTATTTACACCTACTTTATTTAGAATAGAGTCCTCTTCTTTTACCTCTTCAGATAGATTGGATATGGTGGAAGATTTTCCTTCCATGAAATTTTTCAGATGATTTTGTTGCTCAGGGACGACAATCTTGTCCAGAAGAGTAGCATCGGATTTGATATTAGCCAATTGATTGAGAATGTTGTATTTGGAAGAGGGAAGAAGGGAGGGAGTTCCTTGACTGTCAAGAGTTTTAGTAGCTTGTATAATAGTAGTTGGTGAAGATGAGCTTGGGCTAGAAGAAGTACGAGGGGGATCATATTTTCCTTTTGAAGCATAGGATTTATTCCTAGTGTTTATGATCATGACATATTCTGGTTCTACGAAATCAAGAACAACAATGGTAGTTTCAGGCCTTTTTCCAAATATTTTATCTCTGGAACTCTTCTTTACCTCACAAGTACTTTCCTCATGATGTTCCTCGCAAAAGTTACACCATTTGCGAGGCATGATCTCTTTAGGCTGAAAGTTATTTTCATTAGGATTCCTAAAAGGTGGTGATGAAGAAGATGAGTCCCTAGGAGTAAGTGAAGGGACATTTCCCTTCCGCTCATATGCTATCATTCCGTTATTCATATCTTGTACAAGATGTAAGAGGGCAGACATGTATGTTTGTCTAATTGAGTCTCCTTTGGGAAGACCTGTTCTTTCAAGCTATTCTTCATAATCTAGATGGGTATGCATAGAGGAACCAAAATTTTCAATAGATTTTTCTTCAAGCCTATGATGATAAGGGGAAGGTAGAGCATTATAGTAATGCATAAAAGCGGCTTGGTTCTAGGGGAAAATAAGTTCGGGAATTTGGTTATATAACTTGGTGAAACGTAAGTTGAAAGACTTGATAGTCTCACCGTCTTTGTACACAATGTTATTGTATTCATGTAATTTTTCAACTGGGCTTTTAGACTGCCCATAAGTAGATTTGAACCAGTAAACTAATTCTTCCCAAGTGGAAAGAATCTTGGGAGGAAGATCAAATAAATCTGTTGTTGCTTTCCCTTCAAGGGAATTAACAAATAAGCACATACAAGTATCATTGTCATTAGCTCCTATATTGTGATGGACATTAGAGAATTCCAACAAGTGTTCATTTGTAGTGACTATGTTATTTCCAGAAAACCTAGGGAGATGCTCTGAATTTTGGAAGTGGACGAATAACATGTGGTAGGTTCAGAGGAGAGGATACATGTAGTAGCATATTCTTTCACTAATTACATGAGAACAATCATCCTTCAGATGCATGTGGGAGGACACAAATTTTGAAGAGTCATTTGAAGAAGAGGAATGGAAGGCAACAACTTTTCCTTTATCTTGCACATGGGGTATATCATTTTTAAGTATTTTACTAGCATTAGAGGATTGAACAGGTGAATGCACATGGTCAATCTAAACATTAGGATTTACAGGTGGTGGAGGAGTTAATGACAAATTGGGCCAACCACGATGGTGAGAGATAGTCAGATTGACGATCTCTTGCCATCCATCATTTGCAGGGACTTCTGGCTGCATGGACACATGAGGAGGCACATGAATACCAGAGATGTTCTGAGGATGGAAGGGAGGTCTCTCTGGTCAAGGTTGGACTATTCCTTTCCCAATCCAATTAAAGAACCCATCTTGGAATAACTGGTTCAATTCTTGGGGATCAACATCAAAATAAATGGAGAATCTAGGCCTTTTGGGCCCTCTATTCCAGTTTACTCATCCTCTATTATTTCTGCCATGGTTTCCCCTACTAAATAAACTCATCCTATAGCAGCAATTTTTCAGTAACTAATCCCTTAATAAACCATACATGACATTCTGCTTGCATGAAACAATAACTGGCTCATAAATTGACACGAGATACATGCAAATCCATCCATAAAAAACTATTCAATAATTACCAAGTGAGCAGGGGGTGACATGGTTCATGGGACATATGGGGGGAGTGTAATGAACGAAAGGTGGTATAATGAGAGGGAATAATTACACAAATACTTCTCAACAATTCATTAAATAATTTGTCTGTGTAATAAAAATTAAAAAACCAAAAATATCAGTTGCCAACAATTGTTGTGTCATATCTTTTGTCATTGTTACATAGACCTTTTTAATTTATTTTACAGAACAAGGATGCCAAAATGATATTGGGATTATGAGGGGGATATAATGAGAAAAAAATAGTAGCATGACATAGATATAATATGGATACTGTTCATATAAAATTAAATCAAATCAAACAATCAAACACAACTTTGTTCATACCTCCACAATTCAATCAACATTCACTTTTCAAAACCACCATCTAAACTGTCACTTCCTTTACAGATAGCTTGCTAGCCTAAAAAAAAAACAATCTGTATGCCCATAAATACTCAATTACAGTAGCCTTTGCATGTATATAATATTTATATAGCAGTCCTATCAAACAGTCTTGCAATCGATATGATGAACGTAATAATCCTTTGAGCCATGACCATATATAACTCCAATACCAAATATCTTTTTCTTTTAAAACCAATAGAAAATGCACAATGATTCCAACCATTTATATCCAATATTTATTCTTTAAAATCAAATAAGAATATGCACAGTATTAACCACCATTTGTCCATTATTCAAACATTGTTCGACATAATCAACTGGGCATTAAAACTCTTAATCTGACCCCAATCCTTTCACACACATGTCTCCTTTAAAAATATAATCAACATAAGGATTGATTTGAATAACATTCAACAATTAACATGCAACTCATGAGCCCAAACTTCACATAAATTAGCATGTAAATACCTTTTTTTTTTAAATTGCCTAACGAGAAACAAAAGCCAACTCGTGCCCAATTGACCAAGCACACACAATGCTTATTTTTGCTTGACTGGACTGAAACGATCTCAAGATCATATTTAGGGTTAAAACATAACAAATGAAGATTAAGAACAGTTGGTTTGATCAGAGGACCAAATCCTCAAAAAATGTAGACAGCTCGTGCCTTTTATAATTTACCACATAAATATAACATGTAACCATAATCTTGAGAGTGAGGGTTACCCAAAAAATGATAGTTAGCCACCTCCAACAGGGAAACGAAAAGAAGCGAATCTCTTAACAACATTGTAATGTGAGTGTCCAAGCACAACCCGTTCCCCACCAAAAATGAGTATCATACTTCCATTAAAATTTCTGGGTGATGATAACCTAATTGTGCAATACTTTCCAGACAACAGTGTGAGTGAGGGAAACACATGACAACTAACAGCTCGGGGCTATGCCAAGCCAATGAAAAAAAAATCTTTAAACTTCCAACAGTCCACATTGCAACTGAGAGGATCGAAAATATCAACCACATAGACGAAAAATGGAGTGGAAAATCTTTAAACATAGAGTCTAGTTGTAACACCCATGCAAAAAGCTTAGAGCTTGTCAACATAGAAATAAATTTCCACAGAGAACCAGACCCAAAAACCAAAGTTGACTGAACATGTTTCATTGTCATTTTATCAATAAACTCATACAAAGATTATCGACAACAAGGAGAACATAACCATTCCTTTTTAGCAAAAAAAACAACAGTCCAAAATAATCACCAAAATAACCCACAGACACAACACCAATTACACAGTTCAAATATCCAGTAATAGCTTAAGAAAAGCACAGACCGTGAGAAACCCCGAGCCAAAAATTGATTTGAAGGGAAAAAAACCCATCATGGATGGAAGAGTAAGGAACCATACTTGGAAAATCCTGCTCAAGGAAGAGAGTTAGATTGTATGCCTCCTTTACAACCAAAAATTGTGGAGCATCAACAACCACCAGAGCCAAAAACCAAAATGCAAGTATGACTAGGGTGGCGTGCCTCGAGGGTTGTTTGAGTGACGTGCAATAAATGCACATCGCTTCTCCCTCCAACCTCATTTAATTCCAAGTACGAGCCAACCAATTCACCATAGCACTAAGCATTTAATCAACCACATAACCATTGACATATCGCATTTGCATAGTGCGCCACCTTTGTAATGTCGAACTCTCCAAAATAACAATGTCCTATAACCTTAACCCATATGCATTCAACATATAACATCCAATAAGGCACATAAGTCTAGTAGAAAAGGTTTGTTGCACCTCTTTTGTCACAATAATACATAGCATTAGAGCTTGTGTATTGTCCTTTTATTTAAAAGATCTCCCATGTCATCCCTTATCAAGATCATAAGTAAAACAATTAATCCATGTTTAATCGCAATATCAAAACAAAACTGATAATGATCCTTTCATCCATAGGGAAACCTTAATATATTTGTGAATGGACATCAAAACGATCCAGTGCCGTGCAATAATCAACCACCAACTTATGTCACCAAAACATCTTAAACCATAATTTTAAACATCAAATTGTAGAAGACTATGTTGGTACCATCACAATAGCAAACAAAATATAAGTGCAACATATCCACCATAGCACCACAAGTCTACAAGGGGGTCCCACCTACTAGTTTATTATTAATATAAATAATTAATAGAGCTTGGCAATCATTCACGAGCATAATATTCACTATTACGATTTTAAGCGTCAACAAGTAGGTTTTTGGAACATACTGGAGAGTCTGTATATGACAAAGTTCTTGATGAACATAATCTTCTTGAAGAGGCAGTTGTACATCATTCAGATGAAAGAAGGTATGAAAATTGATGATCACTTGAATGTTTTCAATACTTTTATTTTTCAATTATCTAGTATGGACGTAACGTACAAAGATGAGGACAAGACAGTTACGGTACTGTGTACATTGCCTAAGTATTGGGATCATATGGTCACAACTAATTTGTTTATCTCAACATATTCCATTGATTATGACACTGCTGTGGGAGCTTTGTTGTTTGAGGAGATGAGGAAAGATCTAGTAAAGAAACCTCAACAGTAGAAGCAATGGTGGTCAGAGGTCGATATATAGAAAAAGGGAAAAATCAGAGGGGTGAATCAAAGTCTAAGTCAAAAGGAGGGATGAGTAAGCATAAATGTTGGTTCTGTGAAAAATGTGAGCATCTCAATAAGGATTGTTGGAAAAGACAAAATGCATCCAAAGAGGACTCTACAAAAGAAGCAAAGGAATCTAATTTAGCATAAACGAGTTTAGGTTCCAGTTCAGGTGTGGTTGATGAGGCATTGTCTACTTGTGATATTTCACATCAACATCAACATTGGTTGTTAGATTTTGGTGTGTTGAGTCACATGTGTCTTCATAGAAATTGGTTCCCAACTTACCGATCTATTGATGATGGTGTTGTTTTTATGGGAAATTATTTTTCTTGTAAAATTGTTGGAGTTGGTAGCGTCTGGATTAAAATGCATGATGGTTATGTAAGAACATTAATAGATGTAAGGCATGTACCCGAACTTAGAAAGAACTTGATATCTTTGGGAGTTATAGATTCTACTGGTTATAGGTGTACAAATCTGTTGAGATCATTTCCCGCTTCTGAATTTTCCTCCCCTTTCTATCTTCCCAACTTCTTTTTTCCATTTCTTTTCCCTCTTCTATACTTACCCAAATTCTCCTTTTCTTTTCTCCCTTCTATTCTCCTTTTCTAGTTACTACACTTAGTCATTTTTCTTTTTAGAATGGTAGGTTCACAGGTTGGTAGACTTGTGGGTCCTCACTTCCATTCATATTCCCATATCATGATTTCGATCGACCGCCATTGATCCTATACTTAACCATTTTTGCAGTCATGGGTTTGCTGGTTCAAGATTTCATATCCCATGTTTCGTGACATCCATTTTGCACCCAAAGATCCACTATCTACATTTTGACCATCAAACCCTTGAGCTCCTAAGTATCACATCTCTCCTATATTGAGTCTGACCGACCACATTACAACACTTAGCTAGTTTTTTACCTTTTGCAATTGTGGGTTCGTGGGTTCCTAGGTTGGCGGGTTCACATAATTTATCAACTCCTAATTTTTTCTCGTTTGTCCCTGCCATCCTCGTGCTTTTCTCTAATAAGAATTTAAGAATGGTTTAATGCTACTAACTCATCATGCAGGTTCTGTAAAGATCACCATTAATGGACGAAGGGCTCGAGGATATTTTCTCATTAAAACTGCATTAAAGCATTATATGACGAAGATTATATTATGGTTATCTCTCTCAAGCACCCATTTAAAATACTATTTGGATTAAAGAAACACTCTCATCAACTTATGGCCACAACAACTCAACAACAGTTTTTCATAGATACTTTGAACATTTTTGGGCGAGAAGACCAAAACTTTTAATGGTCTAGATCATATTCTTACTAGTCATCCCCTTCTGCTCAGAAGGAAGTGATATG
Source organism: Picea glauca (assembly GCA_000966675.3). NCBI lineage: Eukaryota > Viridiplantae > Streptophyta > Pinopsida > Pinales > Pinaceae > Picea > Picea glauca. Next base: position 12,333 of record JZKD02S1792925.1, on the reverse strand, counting down.
GACGTCTGGAATTGCTCGTGCAGGGTGTGTTGATAAATATATATCAATTCAACGGATTATTCAACTTCAAGACCATTCTCCCATCTCTGTTTCACCTCAAGTGTTCTATAAGATGTTGAAACTCCCTGAACCAACACTTACTTTCAAAGGAGAGGATTGCAGGGATTTCTTTAAAAAGCACGACGACGGCCTGGAACTTTTTCCCAAATTCTTGGAGAATCTCGCGGCCATCAATGAAGATATTACCAGGTTGCAAGTCAACTTGTTCAAAAATCCCTTTTGAGAAATTGCCTGGCTATTCACCAGGTTGATGGGCCAAGAAAGTACCGCCAACATTTCCCGTATGATTCTTTATATCTTATATTTTACTATCAAAGAGAAAACCATTTTCGATTTAGGAAAACAAATTTCCATTGAAGTATCTTCCCAATTGTCACGATATAAAAAATATAATAAATTCTTTATAAAATCTTATTTGGTGTTCACGATAACACATAGCTGTCAATTTCCTAAATTGTCTATCTGTAATAAGATGAACTATGAACTTGACTCAGTTACCTTCTAGTACCAAGCGTTGTGGAAACATAAAGTTTCTTTTCATTTCTATGAAGTTTTCAATGATTTTGTCTTCATTTTTAAAGGATTGTTGTTTGGAAACGACACCCCCATAATATCCGACCAAGCAAGTAAATTCCTGGATAAAAAGGGGATGTTGGAGTAAATGGAAAGTCATAATGTTATCATGATTTTCGGTTCTAAGGAAAATATCGCCTTCCTCCCATGCCATGTATCTGATAAAATGTTTATTAAATCAGTTGCAAGGCAGTATAATTTATGGCTACACTTTTTTCATGAGAAACGAAAAAAGAAATTCATACCCTTTCCTTTGAGAATAGGGGATTTTATACTCATGAAAATGAACAAAATTGATGAACTTTCCAACCACTTCAACAATCTGAATCTCAAATATGCTGAAAAGATAAAAGGGTTTGACCATAACCGAATTTTTGTGGAACATATGTTAGCAGTGGGGTTTAGCAATTCATTTGTCCATATTGTTCTAAGTGAAGAAGAAGATAATAACTTGGGCGCTCCTACTCACAATGTTGGTGAGTTTGAAACAATACTCAGTACCAATGAATTTTACAAGCATAAATGTAAGGGTCCCAATGAGAAGAGTGCCCAGTCCCCAACTGTTACTCCTAAGACTACAACATCTCAAAGCAATGCTCCAGTGACCCACACATCTAGAAAAGTGACCAACAATAGTTCAAGTGGCGAAGGAGACAAGAATCCCCTATTGGGGAAAATTGAAAGCTCGCACAAGCTTCCCCTAAGAAAAACAAGGAAAAAAGTAGTGCAAGAGGAAGAAGACCAATGCATAGAGAGTGATATCAATATCTTCTCCCTTGAAGATATGGAACTCAAGGTGGACATCGAGAAAATGTTTCCCCCACTGGACCAGTTAGGGAATATGACCCACCAGAATTCATCTTTTGAAATAATTGAGAGTGAGGCCTTCGATGAATAAGAGTCATTTGTTTTTCAGAGGGTTGTCTTTGACAGAGAATCCAAAAAATTGATTATTGAGAAAAGTGATGTAAATAATAAGAAAGGAAAATATCGTTCATAGGTTGACCTAAGAGATATGCGACATTCCCAGATTTCTAGAATTCATACAGCAATTGACGATGCATTGGATGACTCCATTGGTGGTCTCGAAGCTGGAAATACAATTTAAAGGAAAGGATCAAAGAACTGGAAGAGACCTTGATGCCTCTTCTACTTCTTTCCATCCCTTTGGAAATTGTTGGACCCACCACGCCCACTGCTAAATTAAAAGGATCCTCAACCTTACTTACATCAACTAGTATCTATATGGATAATAATATCAAGAAAAGAATGGCATTGATCATAGAGGCTTGGGAAATTTTGAAAAAAATGGTTTCTTTTGGCTCGAGGGAGCATCCCTTCCATGAGTATTTACAAGCCAACCTAAAGAATGAAGAATGTTTTTACCTTGATGTTGTGGTACCCTTCGGTATTAAAGTTTTCAATATGACATAACTAAGGAGAAGAGAGGAGGATATTCCCTCTCCAAGTCGGATCAAACAATTGAACGCGTGTTGGAAAGAAAAGATAAAAAACTTGAATGACATTGTTAAAGCATTCAACCAAGCCATATCAAGGAGGGAAGAACTATTCAAAAGGCTCATGGAGGTAGACCTAGCCAGAAGCAATAACGAAGTCCAATATCCCAATTTGATCCTCAACTCGTTGTTCCTAACAAAGCAACAATTTGACAAGCAAGTTGAGATCTTTAAATGATTATCAATTGAAAATTTCTATGGTATACTTGAATATAATGAGGAGGCCATATACAACTGGTTAGTGGATTACTCCGTAAAAAATCAGGATATTGAAGAAGCATTAGATGACATATCCCTTTATCTGAGAGACTTGGAGGGTGAGTGTTCAACATCAAAATCCAACATCAAATCAATGTGGCACCAATGAAAAGTTATATCGAAGAATGGTTTAAGAAATCTATCGATAAGTTAACCACCGAGGGGCAAGAAAAAGTTGAGACAGTTCCTGTAACCATTAATGAAGACAATAAAAGGAAGCCAACAAGCAAATGAAGACACAAGAGACCATAATAGTAAGTTGACATGGATCACATTTTTCTTTCTTTGTCAGTTCATTCATCCAGTTATTTCACCTCTTTCACTAGAAAGGTTTAATCGAAGACTGATAACTTCTTAGTTTCTTCTTTCTAGGTCTTGTTGTTCTACTTTCTCCCACCATCTTCTTTCTATGAGCTTATTTCTTGTACTTATTTTCTTTATGGTCCGCAAGATCCCCAATCCCAGTCTTTAAGACAAACACATTTTAAATTTCAAAGAATATGTAATAGACTATATATGTTTTAGAAATTTCAAGAGAGCTATTTTGGGAACAATATTGACCGTACTTTGTAACCCTAAGTTCAGAATATAAAGTATTTGAGGTTGATATATCATTATCTTTATTTTTTCTTCCCATGTGTCCACTCTGTTAAAGTTCTCTTATGCATGTAGATCATTTTTTATTTTTATTTTATGTGATCATTAATCTTTATTTTAACTATGATAGATGTGAGGAAATTTTGCTTATCTGTGTTAAATATATAAAGTGTGTGGTTCCTGGTCCTTTCTCATGAACTTTCTTTAAAAATAAAACAAACATTTTTCATTTTATCTTCCTTGCAATTTTTATGTTTCTTTGATTACCACGACGAACTTTTGCAAAGTCCCATATTCCTAAGACCTAGAGTCCCATGAAAATCATAAGTTAAAGAGGAGTACAACCTCTACAAAAACACAGGGGGATTTAAATCCTTGCGAGGTTGTCATTTCGGTTCTAATGGATTCAAGCGTCAACATTTATGGCGACCATACTGGGGATTGAACTGAAATTTGGAACCTGGACTATCATTTTTAAAAAATATATGACTTTGCCCCAGGCTGACCAACCCCACTTAGAAATTGGATTGAACAATCAAAGAAGTATATTACATCAGTTATACAATTTGGTAATAAAAATAGTCGAGACCCAAGAAGAGTTGGAAAATTCTTTGAAGATCTTGGTGCAAGAAGAAGAAAGAGAAATCCTCCGGAGACAGAGTAGAGACGAGCGTCAAGACTGAAGAAACCAACGACTAGCTAGAGAAACACGAGAACAAGTTAGAGATTGAAGTTGGACGAATACAAGGGACCCATTACCATAAGTAAAAGCAAGAAACTATTTATTATTAGAATTGAAACACATATTCCTAGAATCTCTCTGGACATGGAAGAAATAAATGAACAACCCTGGGATGAGCAACATGTGGAGAGACAAGGAGGTGGAAGAGATGCTGCAAGAAATTAAGAAAATTTAAGGTTTGAAAATAGAATAAGAATAAGAGATTTTCTTTTGAATCTTCTAGGTGATCTCCCTGTTCTCCCTAAGGGCACCCTAAAGGACTTTTCTGGAGATGGAACAATTGATGCAAAGAGGCATATGCACTTATTTCTTGATGTTTGTGATTTTCACCGTGTTGAGTATGACGATGTCATGGTAAGGTTGTTTTTGCAAACTTTATCAGGAAGAGTGTATGAATGGTATACAACATTTTCAAGTATATCAATTCACTCATTTAATGACCTTGAATCCATGTTTCTGACTATGTTCACCCCTCCAATTCCTTATCATATCCTTATCACCGATTTCACCCAAATTGGTTTGAGGAAGAATGAAAGGATACTAATTTTAATCTCAGGTTCAATAAAACCTTGAGTAAGATTCTAGAAGATAAAAGACCGAATGACCCAATCATTCTCAATTGTTATAAGAATGTAATGCCCCCAAATGTGAAATATGCTACCATGACATCCAAATGGATACCTTGGAGGAGGCAATGACTAAAGCCTTTGAGATGGAAGAAATTATGATTGAGACGGGTGTCGACCCTGACATTATACTGGGAAAAGTACAAAGGCAGTTGGGAGGATTAAGTATTCATAATCAAGGAGCTTCCAGTTCAATAAAGAACAAATAATTCAAGCCACGATCGGATCAAAATCAAACAATGAGAGGAGGATTTTTAAATGGAACCATACCTGATGTAAAGGTTGACCCTGTGGTGGCACAAGAAACTAAGAAAATAGTTGAAATTGCACATATGAATAGAACTGTCAAGCAAATGCAGAACGAGATAACCAGACTGAGAAGGGGAGATAACTATGTAGAAAATCCAAGAATGTCACTAGATCATCCTGCATCTCCATGTTGGATGGTTTTTTTGGATATAACCAAGTCTTGGTGGCTAAGGAAGACATGGCAAAGACAACATTTATAACACCTTGGGAGACATATGCATATGCTAAAATTCCATTTGGTTTGAAGAATGTTGGAGCCACATTCTAGAGGGCCATGGATCATGCATTTAGTGGGTTGATAGGAAATTTTATGGAAAGTTATCAATACGACTTGACAGTGCATTCAAAAACTAGGGGTGATCATATCCATCATTTGAGATTTTTTTTTGAAAGATGTAGATTATATGGTGTCTCTCTAAATCCAAATAAATGTTTATTTGTTGTAACTCAAGGCAAATTGTTAGGCCAGATTGTGTGAAAGGAACAAATTTATATAGATCTGGAAAGATTTAAAGAAATAAATGAGCTCAACCCCCCGACATCCAAGAAGGGAGTCCAATCATTTTTTGGCCAGATAAATTTTGTGGGAAGGTTTGTCCCTGACTATGCAAGTGTTGTGAAGTCAATCAATTTGTTGTTCAAAAAGGAACAAAGGTTTGAATGGACAATGGATACTCAAGAGGCTTTCAATAATATCAAAGGAGTAATAACCACAAATCTAGTCCTTATCAGCCTATATTTTCAAAGGGATTTATTCATCTATTCATTTGCTACAAAGATAGTTGTTGTGTATGTTCTTACTCAGAAGAATACCAAAGGTGAAGAACTCCCAATAAGTTTCATGAGAAAAACCCTGCATGACTATGAATTGAGGTATTCAGAACTGGAAAAGAAAGCATTGGCTCTTGTAAAGCGGTGGCACACTTCCAGACGTATATATTGAACTCCCATTTTATTGCTTATGTTGCCTCATCGCCAGTGAAGATCCTTCTGAATCAACAATCGATAGAAGGGAAATGGGCTAACTCGCTAACAAAAATACAAGAGTATGATATTGAAATTAAACCTTTGAAAGTTGTCAAAGGATAAGGTTTATGCAAGCTCATAGTGAATAGTGATTATGTGTATGGAATGATTTCAATTTCAGTAAGAGAATCACTGGTTGATTCAGAATGTTACGGAGACATTGTATTCTACCTAAGGTCCGGGTAGTTTCCTGTCACCATGAACCCTAAGGAGTGAAGAACACTGAATATGAAGGAAAATCAATATGTGTTGATTGTTGATATACTGTTCAAAAGGAATTATGATGGTATATTGTTGATATGCATTGATAAAAACCAAGCGCAAGAACTAATGAGAGAATTCCATGAAGGAATATGCAGTGTACACTTCACACCTACCGCCACCGCTCATAAGATAATAAGAGATGGGTTCTATTGGCCATCAATTTTTAGAGACTCATATGCCACAATAAGGAATTGTGTATCATGCCAGTATTTTTCAGGAAAAATGAAGAGATTTGTGATGCCTTTACGACCCATAATTGTAGAACAACCATTCTCCCAATGTGGACTTGATTTTTTAAGGCCAATTAATCCAAAGTCAAGCAAGGGACATGTTGATACTGAGAGGGGGGTGAATCAATATCAAGTACAATTTAAAACATTTTTCAACTTATACTTAAACCATTCTATTATATCCAATGAGCAATGAACAATAGTATAAGAGTTAAACCAATACACCACAATACACCATGCACAATATATGAGAAATAATCAATAGTTATTGTTCAAGGGAAGTAATGACT
>JZKD02S1792914.1:57103-68422 GCA_000966675.3 Picea glauca | reverse complement strand
CAAGGTATTTGAGTTTTGAATGGTCTATGAACATCTTGAAATGTTTTCCCAATAAGTAGTGTCTAAAATTCTTAGGCGCATAGACCATCACTAAGCCTTCTCTTTATGTGGTATTATAATTTTTCTCTGATTCTGACAGTTTCCTGCTGGAAACTATTATAGGATGGTTCAATTCTTCTGCTCCTCGTTGAGCCAAAATAGCTCCAAGTGCTATCTCTGATGCATCTACATGTACGTGGAATGTATTTTCCCAATCTGGGAATACTAATATTAGTGTGGCTACCATATTCTCTTTGAGGGTATCCAGACCGTGCTGATAGTCCTCATTCCACTGGAACTTTGTGTCTTTCCTTAGCAATTTCTCCATTGGCATAGTGAAATTCACATACCCCTTTATATATTTCCTGTAGTTTCCTATGTGTCCCAATGTTGCTCTCAATTAGCGGACTATTTTTGGTGGTGGTAAATTAACAATTACTGCAATCTTAGCAGGATCTACTAGAAATCCTTTATTTCATACTCTATGGCCAATAATATCCCAAAAGGTGTTTCAAAGATGCACTTCTTGATATTTAACGATATATGACACTGTCTACATCTTTCTAACACCAGTCGCGAGACATCTACATGGTATTTCAACAAACTATAGACTTTCCAATCGTCTAGATATACCTCTAGGAAGTGGTGGATACATTCTTTAAATGCAGCTATGACTACTCTGGAAAATATTGCTAGTGCATTCTTCAATCCCAACGGCAAGACCATATACTAGTAGGATCCTTATTCTATGGAAAAATTGGTCTTGTAGCTATCTTCTGGTGCTATCTTAATTTGATGGTATCCTGAGAATCCATCGGTGAATGAATAAGCTTCATGTCCTCCTACATTCTCCAATAATTCATCTGTGAATAGAGTAGGGAATGGGTCATGTAGGAACACATCATTCAACTTCCTCAAGTCGACACATATTATTATCCCCCCTTGTTTCTTATCCTGAACTGCCATTGGGCTTACCCATTTAGACTCTTCTACAGGTTCTATGATTCCATCCTCCAACATCCTGTCAATCTCAACTTTGATATTTTTCTTATATATCGAGTTTAGTCAGTATGGTCATTGTCTGATCGGTCTTGCCTCAGCTTTGAGCAGTATATTCATTTCACCTAGCTCTCCTGCTATGCCTTTCATTTATGTGAACGTTGTTGATAATAGGTCATTGTAGTCGCACAGTAACTATATTATACTTTCCATTGTTTTCTCATCACAGTAGTCTCCAATGCTGGCCATTTTGGGATTCTCAATTGTCCCAATATTGACTTTATTCACCTTGATTGGTGCAAAAATTACTTTTGATTCCATAGGTGGACATTCCACTTCTCTCTCACCTTCAACTTCCTCAATATGAATATCACGTGGGTCATCTTCATCTGGTGCTTCTTCCTACAGATGGTAGCATGATAGTAGTTATTTCACTGTATGTATGTTTTATTGTTGTTATTCTATCATAAGTTATGTTTTATTGTTTCTCTTCTATCATAAGTTCAACTTCTGGTTCCTTCTTGAATATCGCCCCTTTGATTTGTTTAAGTGATTCACCTATTTTGGGGTTCTCATGCTCAAATGAGAAAGTGATTGTAAAGTTATGTTGTAATATAGTCCATCTCATAGCTCCTCTGTGCAGTTCTTAGTTTGTATACCAGTTTGTTGGGATGCCCTCTAATATGTGAACGAAATGGTGAGGCCATTTGTCTAGTGGTGTCATTTTCCATAGGTCTCTGCAATTCTCCAAGTGTTCTGCTGGTGCCCCCTATCCATCATATTTATGTTATTTTTTGCTTCCTTGTTCTGCACCAAACCTAATGTGTAGTAATCACTTACATTGGTACCATTCCTTCAATGTTTCTTTGTGCGCACCCCACCATCTCGTAGGTGTTTCCTTGAGTGCTATATCTAGGGATAAGAGCCTATGATTTTCTAACACTTCATATTCATATTGTGTTAATAATTCTTCTACATCATTCACCCCATGGAAGTTGGGAGATTCCCTTATCTTTGTACCTACCCATGTTACTGTGCGATCTATTCTTGCACATCTTCTTGTGGAGACTTCGTGTAACCTTTGTTGCCAATTTTTTTTGCCTGTATCTGAGTCTGACGCACATGAGGTGATGCTTTGCCAACAAAGTACCCTATATGTAGTTGGGTTTACTTAATCCCCATCTCACACATTTGTTCTATACAACTGGTTAATTTACTCCAAGTCCAAGAAAGTAGGCTCTACAAACCTTTCCCCTTCTGATGGGTCCAATGGCGCAATGACTCTGTATTCTCCTGAATCAAAGGTCATCTTCCACGTATTTAAGTTGATTATGGACTAGTTATCAAATGTCGAATCCAAACCCAGTGATGATGTATAAGGTGTTGTGCCATCCACTATCTCAATTACTTCGAAGTCGGCTTTAGTTTGCACTCCATCCAGGTCTATTGTCACTCCTTTTAGTTTTCCAATTTATGTTGGTTTTCTAGTTTCAGCTGAACAAGTGAATATCCTAATGTGGGTTCTCCCATACATTGTCATGTCTTCTTGGGTAATACATTTACTTCAGATCCTAAATCCAATATAATATCTCTCATGTTAAAATCTCCAATGTTGGCGTTCAACCCAAATTCTCTACTTGTTCTTATCCTTGTATGCAGGTGATTGACTATTTTTTGTTCTAGGTTTCCCTCTGCTTCTATTCTACATCTTTCTAGAATATTTTTTAATACTTTAATAGAGGATGGATCATTTAGTATTTTTACGCATGAATGCAAAAATCCTTTAATCGTACTTACTTGTCCCATGGGATGTGTTTCTTTGGTATGATCCAACGATGGAGGCATCTCGTACTCTAGTACTTCTTTAATATGTTGCGCGGTTGATATCGACACAATGTCTATCTTCAGGAATTATTGTCTGGATTTCTTGAATATTTCCTTCTCATTCTATGCATCAAACTGCTTCCTTGGTTCAACATTCTTCTTCACCCATTGGTGTTGTCCTCGCTCTTGTCGTACTGCGTCATTTCTTGTTTTTGCTCCTCCCTGTGTAACTATGTTGATGTTTCTTCCTTCATCCCTTGCTTATGATGAAATCCAATGAAAATTCTTATTGTTATGATTTCTCTTCTCCTGGAGCTTCCCTAACAGTTTCGGGCATTCTTTCATGTCATGATCTGATGCACGAAAATACATATAGGTCATTGGTGGAAGTGGAAATTATCATGTGTAGTGTCCTCATTGTTGACAATTATGACATACCATTGGTCCTTTACCTCTTCCAAAGCCTCCTATTTTTCTTCCTCTTCCTCTATATCCATCTTGATCCCCTCACAACGTGTTATAATGAGGTGTCTGGTTATACTGTGTGGTATTATAGAGTGGTTGCGCGGTATTATACAGTGGTTGCGTAGTGTTGTATGGTCATTGTGCAGTGTTATATTGTTATCGCGCAGTGTTGTATGGGGTTGGTACTTGATTAAAATGAGGTGTGTCTTGCACATTCATCATTTATTCCTACACCTTATATGCATCTAATGTTATTCCCGTCATCAATTCCATGGTTCTACAATCTTTGTCATCGTGGCCTACTGACTTGAAAAAGTTGCAATACGAGCTCTTCGATATTGTCTGGTACTTTTGCATCATTGGGTAGTTGTATGGATCGTGACCCCATTTCTTACAGATATTGCGCCATAGTCCTCTTGTTGGTAATGGATTTGACATTCATGTTGCCATGTACTGCACAAATGTTGGACATTTTTTCTTATGGTGTCCCTTTTTTCCTACATGTGGTACACCAAAGGACTTCTCTTTTTTTCTTGTTTTTGTTCTGGTTTAGCCGGAATGTTAATTTCTTCAGATCCTCCTTCATCTCCTCGATGTCTAGATCTGTCTTCTGATATTGGTTCTCATCCAGTTGTAGGGCTTCGTGGAGAGCCTATGCCTGCATCTGAAACTTATGTTGTCACAGTGGATATTTCAAGTGTGGTAATAGTGAATTGACGAACATATGCCTATGTTGCATATCGGTCATGACATATTTTAGATTTCCCTTTAGTCATTTGAATCGTTGGGCAATATCCCATATAGATTCTCTTGGTTTCTGTCTGATTTATATCATCTTGTTCATGTATTGATCCTCTGAACTCAGCTTCTGGAACTCATTTATCAATAGCTTATTGATATCTCAAATCATTCTGGTTGTTCCTAATGGAATGGTTGTAGCTAGACTCATATACCAATCCAGTGCGTGATCTCTTAATGTGATAGCTAAATGTGAAAGTTTAGTGTCCTTGTCTGTGATCTATTTTTCTTTCCAAATTTTTTCATAGATAAACAAGTGCTTCTTTGGGTCCTTTGAAGTCTCTCCTTTGAATTCGTCTAACTTGATGGTTGTATCATGTCCTGCCATCTTGAATGATGAACTATTACCTCCGCGTTGTGTAGATACTTGAATATTGCTTCCTAAACTGGCTCCCCCAGTTATTGTTCCTTGTGTATATGTACTTCTTGTTGTATTCCTTGTCCCGAAATTCGGTTGTCTAAACGGTGGTGTTCTTCATGGTGTATTAGTCGCACATCGGTTTATGGGTTTCACACTGAGACTGATATGGATAGGAGTGTTGCCTTATATTTACACTTTTGGACCTCTCTTCTTCCTCTCATATGTCATGTGAAAAATTTCCTCAATCTTCTCCACAGCCCAGAGATCCTCTACCTCCTCTTCATCACTTGCCAAGCCTTCCCTCATGGATACAACTCTCTTCTTGGTGTTCATATTATATTGGTAGGGTTCTCCACTACGTGTCTTTCCAATTGTCACCATGATCCACTTGATCTAGTCTTCATCCATCATAATTGGGTCCAAGGCCTCCTCCTTCTTTCCTTTATCCCCTTCTCCTTCCATTTTTCTATTTCCTGTCAGTGCTCTCCCCATGCATGTAGGGAAGTTTAGTTGTTTGATTCCGTTGTCATTACACCTTTGTTATATATAAATATATTAATGCACGTATATAATGATATGATATACCTACCTTTAGGTCCCTTCAAGAATTCTTGTCCAGTTTCACTGTACGAATTTGTTGTATCTACTGCAAACTTTGTGATAAATCCGACAATATTTTGTCTAGCCAGAAATCTACTACACACGTAAAATTATTATCAAATCGTTGTAGCTGCATGATCTCTTCAAGATTCCACTCTATATATCTAATCCGATTTGTAGGATGGTTCTCTTTAAATCTTTTTATCCACTCCTGCAACATGTGTCAGAAATCACAGAAAAATACTTCATGTAAGTCGGTGAATACATACTTGTCCAGATATTTGTGTGGTGTTAACTTTGGGTTTCTGTTATATTTCTACGCAAACTCTAATTCCTTTGTCTTCAACAAAATCTATATCTCTTCCTTCACGGGATTCCACGATCTCAACATACCCTTTTAGATTTGCATTCTTTCACCTTTTGGTCATCCGATCCCACATTCTTTTGACACTTCTTCAACAGATCTCATACGCTAGATCACATTCTCTTCCAATCAACCAACAACGAAACCATTTGTTGGTATTTTGTTTATCTATCTACTCTTCTTATATTTGTCTTGAGGATTTCTTATGGGGTATTCTGATTCTCATTGTCCATTACAAATTGACCATGGTTCAGAACTAAGAAGCTTCCCAACAAAAGACCTTAAATACTATCGGCCCCTCTACTAAACCAGAAGGAAACACGGTACACAGAATGTATTGCGCAGTCTCACCCGAGATAACTCTATGGGTGGCTGCAATACTCAGATGTTTGCAACTCGATATTGATCGAGATATGTGTTTATGCACCATAACCTTTACGCAGTCCATTTAACATCTAGTTATAACATTTATTCTATACATGCATAATATCAGATCTACTTAGTTACTTCATTCATTCACCATTTATCAACTAATCAGAAAAAAGACGCATTCATTCAGTCACATAACACCATGTTACCATTGTTCACCCCCTCCTGGGATACGTCCACAAATATATGGCTCTCAATCTTTTAATATAGTTTGGAAATATCCCACGCTGCATGTGGTTACAATCTTAGTTCTCCCTCTTTCCCATCGGCTCCTCTATCCCTCCGAGGCTAACTAGATTGCACCAGGCTCCTTAGCCTGCGATCTAACCCTCAGGATCAAGTCACTCATTCCCTTCTTAGCTCACCAGCTGAATGAGTCATATAGTTCTTACAACTCTCTCCCCTTTCTCCCTTCGTTCCTCTGTCTCCCTTATCTCTCCTAAGCACTACTTATTTATATATTCATCTCACCAGCCATTACAATGCATTACAAAAACCCCAACCCTAGCATCGTTAGGTCTTCCATGCATGCACGTGTGTTTCTTTTCCTTCCAGTTGTCTTTTTCCTCTTTCATGCTTCTCCTCCAAAATAACCTTTCTTTTTTATTCGACCTACATCCAACATGGGTTGTTTTTTGGATAACCTTGGAATCCATTTGATTATGCTAATAGAATGTTGAATGGAAATATATGGTGGTAAAGATATTATTGATAGACATTGTAGTTGAAACTATCATGATTTGTTTTTTGGATTTTGATTTTGAAAACCAAAGATTATCATACTAGGTATTTACTAAAGGACAACTAGTAAGCGGGCTCATCTTTCCTGCACTAAAACACTCTTTGAGATGAATTTCTTGAAGAAATTTGTAAAACATAAGGGATAGGTTATGATTTTGTTGTGATTTTTTAAGAGGAATAGGTCCATGGATGATTGAAATATGGATGAAATTCCCAAGGTAATGTTAGTGATATTTTTGGCTAATTCATGTGTATTATGGGTTGGATTGAGTGAGAAATCGATGACTAATATACAATTTATTCTCTCTTGTCACCTCTAGCTTGGGTCAAGGGTGGTTTTTGTGTTGTATTCCTATAGTTGAGTGGTGAATAACTTATGATGCAACCAATTTCCATGGATATGATTTGAATAATATAAGTATTCCTATTTGTTGTTATTTTATACTCTGTTATTTCTTAGCATTTGATATGATTCATGTGTTTTCATGAATATGAGTATTATGCTTCCATGGTTAATGAAATGGCATATTCTAATATGGAATTACAGATTCAATTTATGCCTCTTATGTTTTAGGATAATATTTTAACATGTATGTTATTTCTATTGTGTGGATTCAACTTATGAGATTCACCTTGACATATATTGGAAAATATTGTATGATCTCTATGTAAAAATGCATATGATTGAGGAATTCAACTAAGTTGTTGGGTTCATTCCAATTATGCAAGATCGATGTGATTCTTAATATATGGGCCATGATTGTTCTACTCTCATGTATATTATTAGCATAGAGAATCACACTTAGACTATTGTAATTGCAATCCCAGTACCCATCAGAATATAAATGGATTAAAATGGTTTGAGTAGGTGGATCGACAATATTGAGAAAGAAAGGGAGAGGGTATAAAATGTTTTGCAGAGGCATTACATTGGGCATGAAGTCATAACATCCTACAAATCAAAGGCAACCAAACTGTATATTAGGAAAATGGATATATAATGATGAGTAGAAGCATAATGAGTATGGAAAAAGGAAGATCATCCATTATACAAAGATCCTTTCTCCAACAGATAAAGATTTTCTTAAACAATGAAAAATGATTTAATGGGCAAGCTACAACAGATCCTTTGTTGTTCATGAATCCATCAATCAATGGCATCTATGATCCTCAAAACCTACAATATATTCAAGCAAGAATACAAAAAATAAATGGAAAAACACAAAAGACAATCTGATAACATCTATCATGAATCTTTAATGGCAGAAAATGTCATTACAAACAAGCCCTCATGCTTACAAATGAGCAACTAAAACTACTCCTCCAAATCTCTCCTCTCTTGGCTCATGAATTCAACCCCTTTCTCATAAAAAAACCTTTTCATTTATAGTGAATAATATCCATCTACCATAAGGAGGAGTTACATAGGATCATCCTCCATTTAGGAGTCTTGTTACAAAAGATTCCAACAAAAGCCTAACAAATTCCTATTTTGGGGGGATTTTGTCTATGATGATAAATGCCTTTTGAAACAGGTCATCCTGATTGATCTGGAGATGGAACACATGTCCCTCATGTCCAAAAAAATCCTAGGAGACCATTTGAACCTTCATTGATAGGTGGCAACCTCCAAACAAGGAGAATATCCAACAACTGTGCAAAACAAAGAGTTTGCGGCACCAATTTGCAATGCGTTGGTGTTTTAATTATATCTCTCGAATTACTAACCAGTTCAAGCTAAAATTTGGACAACACGTCAATCACATCATCATGATCATGCACAAAAATTTTTAGAAAAACCCACATCACCATTTTTTATTTGTGATCCAATCTGTAAAAGAAGGTGATATAGGAAATGAGTTTGTAGCGCCCTTGTCTGCCAGTTCGCAATGCCATAAGGAAAAACCATCCAAAATCACTTTCTCGACCTTCATACAGGATGAAAACCCTCATGGAGTACCTGATGGTACTAAGGATTTTGTGGATGTTTATAAGTCTAAACAGGAGTGCTTGCAACCTATCCAAGCTACAATGCTCCTCCTTAACTAGTTCACAGCGCCAACTCAAATATAGATTGCACACTTCAAAGAGGTTGTTAGTTGATTATATGACATAATCCCTAGAGAAATGGTTAAATTGTAGGCTCTGAAAACCATAAATCCTCCTTTACATGATCAATCTTCTATGTTGACATATGGCTCCACAGGGGATGGCACGCTCCCTGCAAGATGCCAAGAACATGCAGTTCCAGTGCCTTATCCATTCCATCCATGTCCACAAAACCTGTATTCATGAGAGCACCTCCACTCCTTAGTGAAAACTGAAAAATACTCACTGCAAATAAAATTCTTACATAGGAAGATTATTTATATACATCCCTACACTAATCTATCTAGTTGAGCTTCTTTTCTTAATTGAAGTCATACTTCCAATGCAACTAGTTGAGTATCGAATTCACGAAAAATAACTCCTTCCATGAAATTGTTTGAAAGAAATTCAAGTGATATGAAGCTTGTAACAAGAGTTTAGTAAGCAATGGATACTTACAACTATGATCTGAAATCATACCAACAACTAGATCATTAGAAACCTTTGAAAAATACAACTCTATGTAAAAATCCACAGGATTATGAAACTTATGAAAATACATTTCTAATTGGTTAACAAAACCATCTTGCTCCTCTATGAAGGCTGATTCATAAATAAAATTATGGTCCGCATATACTTCATGGCTACTCATATGTTGTTTGATGTTTGTTGCAAGTATAGGTATAGACATGATAGACATTTCCTCGTTGATCCTTGGAGTTTTCTGCTCAAAAATAGGTGATAAAGAGAATTCCAACTGGTGTTGCAATTCTTCCTTATCTCCTTCATTGTATTCCAATGTCTCATATTCAAAACAACCACATATTGATATATCGATCTTTTCATTATCATTCAAATACTCAAAGGAAACAATTTTGTTTTCATGACAACTTAAAACAGTAGATACATTTGATACAATGTCAAAAGTATCTACATTCTGGATATCACTTTGAAGATCATCAACCTCTTGATCATAGTGAAAAGTGTCTTCTACTGCAACATACTATTTATGACTATTTGATCCTTTAATCAACAAATCAAATTCATAACAACATTCTTGATAAAGGAAATCAACTCCAAATTCCACTTTGCAAAACAAACGAAATGCAACATGAAAATGTCTTAGTGAAGTAATACAAGCAATCGGGAGTGATCTACACCAATCACGAGATGCTCCATCTAAAGAGTATTCAAACAATTTGATGAGAGCATCTTCATGTACAACTTTCATCTTAAGTATGCACTCGTGAAAATCTAGTAAAAACTCAACTGACATTTCCCAATTTTCCCCTATAAACCTAGGAAGGAAACCTTCCCATTCATCTCTACTAGACACTAGATTTGGAAAACTGACTATCTTTGAAAAATCACAGAAGGCATACCTTTGAGCTAGGATCTTGTCCATTTAAAAAAAATGGAGTCTCTAATATATATATGAACAGTGGAGTCACCATGGTGAAAGATAAGTAGTCTAAATGTGTCTAGCTTCAGTTCACCATCCAAAGCTAGATCTAATCATCATAGTTCACCGAGGGAAGGTGTCTTCATGTCGTCCTTGACAATGGAGCAAAAAATGTTATCATTGAGAGTCACACTTAGACTGTTGTAATTGCAAGCCTAGTACCCATTAGAATATAAATGGATTAAAATGGTTTGAGTAGGTGGATCAACAAGATTGATAAAGAAAGGGAGAGGGTAGCAAAAAGTCCGTAGAGGCATTCCATTGGGTATGGGGTCATAAAATCCTATAGATAAAAGGAAATCAAACTGCATATCATAAAAAGGGATATATAATTATGAGTATAAGAATAATGAATATGACAAAAGGAATAACATCCATTATACAATTAGTATTCCTGAATACTAATGCATAATAAAGAAACACACTTTTACCTAACGACATATTAGACCAAGTAGATCTTAACTAACTCCTAAGTGTCTAAATATCCTAACATTGGTGACCCCAGACAGTCCAAAGGAAGTCATCATTAACAAAGACATGCTGCAGAAGGTACCTCAATTGAAATATGCATACCATGACATTATTGATGTGGCGAAGTTCCCTGAACTTGCACCCCATAATTACTTGGAACTCAAAGTAGATACACTTACATAACAAAGCATACCAGTAACCAAGGTTTGGGCTAGAGGATTGGAGCGATTAGGCCTCCTCAACCTGTTTGACATCCCACACTTCGGACACAACAACGAAGTCAATGCATGCATCAAAATCCTCTTATCGTGTGTGCATGGGGGGTACATGTGGTTGGATAAGACAATATCTATTGACATGGACTTGATAGTGAGAATCAATGGGATGCCAATAACTTGAACCATGCATCAACCTGTACATCAACCTGTAATCAACCTGTACCATCAACAAGTGCATCAACCATGCACCAACCTGTACAAACAACCTATAATAACAACTTGTCCAAACAACCTATCACAAAAACCTGTCTCATCAATCTTATCAACCAAATCGGATCTACTCACCAAGATCAATCACCAAGACAACTCTCAAATATGTGCATCAACCAAGAATAACACAACAACTCATAATCATCACTAAGATCAATATGTGCTTCTAATAATATACCAATACAAGTAT
>JZKD02S1792914.1:21903-37835 GCA_000966675.3 Picea glauca | reverse complement strand
CACAATGTTTTATGGGGTTGGTACTTGATTAAAATGAGGTGTGTCTTGCACGTTCATCATTTCTTCCTGCACCTTATATGCATCTGATGTTATTCCCGTCATCAATTCCATGGTTTTACAATCTTTGTCATCGTGGCCTACTAACTTGAAAAAGTTGCAATACGAACTCTTCGATATTGTTTGGTACTTCTGCATCATTGGGCAGTTGTATGGATCGTGACCTCGTTTCTTGCAGATATCGCACCATAGTCCTCTCGTTGATAATGGATTTGACATTCTTGTTGCGATGTACTGCACGAATGTTGGACATTCATTCTTATGGTGTCCTTTTTTCATACATGTGGTACACCAAAGGACTTCTCTTTTTTCCTTGTTTTTGTTCTGGTTTAGCTGGAATGTTAATTTCTTCAGATCCTCCTTCATCTCCTCGATGTCTAGATTTGTCTTCTGATATTGGTTCTCGTCTAGTTGCAGGGCTTCCTGGAGAGCCTATGTTTGCGTCTGAAACTTATGTTGTCACAGTGGATATTTCAAGTGTGGTAACAGTGAATTGACAAACATATGCCTATGTTGCATATCGGTCATGGCATATTTTAGCTTTCCCTTTAGTCATTTGAATTGTTGGTCAATATCCCATATAGATTTTCTTGGTTTATGTCTGATCTATATCATCTCGTTCATGTATTGATCCTTTGAAATCAGCTTCTGGAACTCATTTATCAATAGCTTATTGATATCTCAAATCATTCTGGTTGTTCCTAGTGGAATGTTTGCAGCTAGACTCATATACCAATCCAGTGCATGATCTCTTAATGTGATAGCTAAATGTGCAAGTTTAGTGTCCTTGTCTGTGATCTATTTTTCTTTCCAAATTTTTTCACAGATAAACAAGTGCTTCTTTGGGTCCTTCGAAGTCTCTCCTTTGAATTCGTGTAACCTGATGGTTGGATCATGTCCTGCCATCTTGAATGATGAACTATTACCTCCATGTTGTGTAGATACTTGACTATTGCTTCCTGAACTAGCTCCCCCAGTTGTTGTTCCTTGTGTAGATGTACTTCTTGTTGTATTACTTGTCTCGAAATTCATTTTTCTAAACAATGGTGTTCTTCTTGGTGTATTAGTCGCACATCGGCTTATGGGTTCCACACTGAGACTGATATGGATATGAGTGTTGCCTTATATTTACACTCTTGTACCTCTCGTCTTCCTCTCATATGTCATGTGAAAAATTTCCTCAATCTTCTCCACAACCCAGAGATCCTCTACCTCCTCTTCATCACTTGCCAAGCCTTCCCTCACGGCTACGACTCTCTTCTTGGTGTTCATCTTATATTGGTAGGGTTCTCCACTACGTGTCTTTCCAGTTGTCACCATGATCCACTTGATCTAGTATTTGTCCATCATAATTGGGTCCAAGGCCTCCTCCTTCTTTCCTTTATCCCCTTCTCCTTCCATTTTTTTGTTTCCTGTTAGTGCTTCCCCCATGCACACAGGGAAGTTTAGTTGTTTGACTCCATTGTCATTACACCTTTTTTATATATAAATATCTTAATGCAAGTATATAATGATATGATATACTTACCTCGAGGTCCCTTCAAGAATTATTGTTTAGTTTCACTGTACGAATTTGTTGTATCTACTGCAAACTCTATGATAAATCCGACAATATTTTGTCTAGCCAGAAATCTACTACGCACGTAAAATTATTATCAACTCATTGTAGCTGCACAATCTCTTCAAGATTCCACTCTAGCTATCCGATCTGATTCATAGGATGGTTCTCTTTCAATCTTTTTATCCACTGCTGCAACATGTGTCAGAAATCACAGAAAAATACTTCATGTAAGTCAGTGAATATGTACTTGTCTAGATATTTGCGTGGTTTTAACTTCGAGTTTCTGTTATATTTCTACGCAAACTCTAATTCCTTTGTCTTCAACAAAATCTATATCTCTTCCTTCATGGGATTCCATGGTCTCAACATACCCTTTTAGATTCACATTCTTTCACCTTTTGGTCATCCGATCCCACATTCTTTTGACACTTCTTCAGCAGATCTCATACGCTAGATCACATTCTCTTCCAATCAACCAACAACAAAACCATTTGTTGGTTTTCCGTTTATCTATCTACTCTTCTTATATTGGTCTTGAGGATTTCTTATGGGGTATTCTGATTCTCATTGACCATTACAAATTGACCATGGTTCAGAACTAAGAATCTTCCCAACAAAAGCCCTTAAATACTATTGGCCCCTCTGCTAAACCAGAAGGAAACACAGTACACAGAATGTAATGTGCAGTCTCACCCGAGATAGCTCTATGGGTGGCTACAATACTCATATGTTTGCAACTTGATATTGATTGAGATATGTGTTTGTGCACCATAACCTTTACGCAGTACATTTAACATCCAGTTATAACATTTATTATATACATGCATAATATCAGATCTACTTAGTTACTTCATTCATTCACCATTTATCAACTAATCAGAAAAAAGATGCATTCATTCAGTCACATAACACCATGTTACCATGGTTCACCCCCTCTTGGGATATGTCCACAAATATCTGGCTCTCAATATTTTATTATAGTTTGGAAATATCCCACGCTGCATGTGGTTAAAATCTTAGTTCTCCCTCTTTCCCATCGGCTCCTCTATCCCTCCGCGGATAACTAGATCGCACCAGGTTCCTCAACCTGCAATCTAACCCTTAGGATCAAGTCGCTCATTCCCTCCTTAGCTCACCAGTTGAATGAGTCATATAGTTCTTACAACTCTCTCCCCTTGCTCCCTTCGTTCCTCTGTCTCCCTTCTCTCTCCTAAGCACTTCTTATTTATATATTCGTCTCACCAGCCATTACAATGCATTACAAAAACCC
The DNA here is from genome assembly GCA_000966675.3 of Picea glauca. Lineage (NCBI taxonomy): Eukaryota > Viridiplantae > Streptophyta > Pinopsida > Pinales > Pinaceae > Picea > Picea glauca. Next base: position 34,947 of record JZKD02S1792914.1, on the reverse strand, counting down.
CAATCCTAGCATCGTTAGGTCTTCCATGATTTCACGTGTGTTTATTTTCCTTCCAGTTGTCTTTTTCCTCTTTCATGCTTCTCCTCCAAAAATAACTTTTCTTTTTTATTCGACCTGCATCCAACATGGGTTGTTTTTTGGATAACCTTGGAATCCATTTAATTATGCTAATAGAATGTTGAATGGAAATATATGGTGGTAAAGATATTATTGATAGATATTGTAGTTGAAACTATCATGATTTGTTTTTTGGATTTTGATTTTGAAAACCAAAGATTACCATACTAGGTATTTACTAAAGGACAACTAGTAAGTGGGCTCATCTTTCCTGCACTATAACACTCTTTGAGATGAATTTCTTGAGGAAATTTGTAAAACAAAAGGGATAGGTTATGATTGTGTTGTGATTTTTTAAGAGGAATAGGTCCATGGATGATTGAAATATGGATGAAATTTCCAAGGTAATGTTAGTGATATTTTTGGCTAATTCATGAGTATTATGGGTTGGATTGAGTGAGAAATTGATGACTAATAGACAATTTATTCTCTCTTGTCACCTCTAGCTTGGGTCAAGGGTGGTTTTCGTGTTGTATTCCTATAGTTGAGTGGCGAATAACTTATGATGCAACCAATTTCCATGGATATGATTTGAATAATATAAGTATTTCTATTTGTTGTTATTTTATACTATGTTATTTCTTAGCATTTGATATGATTCATGTGTGTTCATGAATATGAGTATTATGCTTCCATGGTTAATGAAATGACATATTCTAATATGGAATTACAGATTCAATTTATGCCTCTTATGTTTCAGGATATTATGTTAACACGTATGTGATTTCGATTATGTGGATTCAACTTATGAGATTCACCTTGACATATATTGGAAAATATTGTATGATCTCTATGTAAAAATGCATATGATTGAGGAATTCAACTAAGATGTTGGGTTCATTCCAATTATGCAAGATCGATGTGATTCTTATGATATGGGCCATGATTGTTCTACTCTCATGCATATTATTAGCATAGAGACTCACACTTAGACTATTGTAATTGCAATCCCGGTACCCATCAAAATATAAATGGATTAAAATGGTTTGAGTAGGTGGATCAACAAGATTGAGAAAGAAAGGGAGAGGGTATAAAATGTTTTTCGGAGGTATTCCATTGGGCATGAATTCATAACATCCTACAAATCAAAGGAAACCAAACTGTATATTAGGAAAATGGATATATAATGATGAGTAGAAGCATAATGAATATCGAAAAAGGAAGAACATCCATTATACAAAGATCCTTTCTGCAACAGATAAAGATTTTCTTAAACAATGAACAATGATTTAATGGGCAAGCTACAACAGATCCTCTGTTGTTCATGAATCGATCAATCAATGGCATCTATGATCCTCAAAACCTACAATATATTCAAGCAAGAATATAAAAAAGAAATGGAAAAACATAGAAGAAAATCTGATAACATCTATCATGAATCTTTAATGGCAAAAAATGTCATTACAAACAAGCCCTCATGCTTACAAATGAGCAACTAAAACTACTCCTCCAAATCTCTCCTCTCTTGGCTCATGAATCCAACCCCTTTCTCATAAAAAAACCCTTTCATTTATAGTGAATAATATCTATCTACCATAAGGAGGAGTTACATAGGATCATCCTCCATTTAGGAGTCTTGTTACAAAAGATTCCAACAAAAGCCTAACAAATTCCCATTTTGGGGGGATTTTGTCTATGATGATAAATGCCTTTTGAAATAGGTCATCTTGATTGATCTAGAGATGGAACACATGTCTTTCATGTCCAAAAAACTCCTAGGATACCATTTGAACCTTCCTTGATAGGTGGCAACCTCCAAACAAGGAGAATATCCAACAACTATGCAAAATAGAGAGTTTGCAGCGCCAATTTGCAATGCGCTGGTGTTTTAATTATATATCTCGAATTACAAACTGGTTCAAGCTAAAATTTGGACAACAAGTCAATGACATCATCATGATCATGCACAAAAAATTTCAGAAAATCTCACATCATCGTTTTTTATTTATGATCCAATCTGTAAAAGAAGCTGATATAGGAAATGAGTTCGTAGCGCCCTTGTCTGCCAGTTCGTAATGCCATAAGGAAAAACCATCTAAAATCACTTTCTTGACCTTCAGACAGGATGAAAACCCTCATGGAGTATCTGATGGTACTAAGGATTTTGTGGATGTTGATAAGTCTGAACGTGAGTGCTTGCAACCTATCAAAGCTACAATGCTCCTCCTTAACTAGTTCGTAGCGCCAACTCAAATATAGATTGCACACTTCAAAGAGGTTGTTAGTTGATGATATGACATAATCCCTAGAGAAATGGTTAAATTGTAGGCTCTGAAAACCATAAATCCTCCTTTACATGATCAATATTCTATGTTAACATCTGGCTCCACAGGGGATGGCACGCTCCCTAGGAGATGCCAAGAACATGCAATTCCAGTGCCTTATCCATTCCATCCATATCCACAAAACTTGTATTCCTGAGAGAACCTTCGCTCCTTATTGAAAATTGAAAAATACTCACTGCAAATAAAATTCTTACATAGAAAGCTTATTTATATACATCCCTACACTAATCTATCTAGTTGAGCTTCTTTTCTTAATTGAAGTCATACTTCCAATGCAACCAGTTGAGTATCGAATTGATGAAAAAAACTCCTTCCATGAAATTGTTTGAAATAAATTCAAGTGATATGAAGCTTGCAACAAGAGTTTAGTAAGCAATGGATACTGACAACTATGATCTAAAATCATACCAACAACTAGATCATTAGAAACCTTTGAAAAATACAACTCTATGTAAAAATCCATAGGATTATGAAACTTATGAAAATACATTTCTAATTGGTTAACAAAACGATCTTGCTCCTCTATGAAGGCTGATTCATAAATAAAATTATGGTCCGCATATACTTCGTAGCTACTCATATGTTGTTTGATGTTTGTTGCAAGTGCAGGTATAGACATGATAGACATTTCCTCGTTAATCCTTGGAGTTTTCTGCTCAAAAATAGGTGATAAAGAGAATTCCAACTGGTGTTGCAATTCTTCCTTATCTCCTTCATTGTATTCCAATGTCTCATATTCAAAACAACCACATGTTGATATATCGATCTTTTCATTATCATTCGAATACTCAAAGGAAACAATTTTATTTTCATGACAACCTAAAACAGTAGATACATTTGATACAATGTCAAAAGTATCTACATTTTGGATATCACTTTGAAGATCATCAACCTCTTGATCATAGTGAAAAGTGTCTTCTACTGCAACATACTATTTATGACTATTTGATCCTTTAATCAACAAATCAAATTCATAACAACATTCTTGATAAAGGAAATCAACTCCAAATTCCACTTTGCAAAACAAACGAAATGCAACATGAAAATGTCTTAGTGAAGTAATACAAGAAATCGGGAGTGATCTACACCAATCACGAGATGCTCCATCTAAAGAGTATGTAAACAATTTGATGAGAGCATCTTCATGTATAAATTTCATCTTAAGTATGCACTCGTGAAAATCTAGTAAAACCTCAACTGACATTTCCCAATTTTCCCCTATAAACCTAGGAAGGCAACCTTCCCATTCATCTCTACTAGGCACTAGATTTGGAAAACTGACTATCTTTGAAAAATCATAAAAGGCATACCTTTGAGCTAGGATCTTTTCCATTTCAAAAAAATGGAGTCTCTAATATATATATGAACAGTGGAGTCACCATGGTGAAAGATAAGTAGTCTAAAAGTGTCTAGCTTCAGTTCACCATCCAAAGCTAGATCTAATCATCATAGTTCACCCAGGGAAGGTGTCTTCATGTCGTCCTCGACAATGGAGAAAAAAATGTTATCACTGAGAGTCACACTTAGAATGTTGTAATTGAAATCCTAGTACCCATTAGAATATAAATGGATTAAAATGGTTTGAGTAGGTGGATCAACAAGATTGATAAAGAAAGGGAGAGGGTAGCAAAAAGTCCGTAGAGGCATTCCATTGGGTATGGGGTCATAAAATCCTACAGATAAAAGGAAATCAAAATGTATATCATAAAAAAGGATATATAATTATGATTAGAAGCATAATGAATATGAAAAAAGGAATAACATCCATTATACAAAGATCATTTTTGCAACAGATAAAGATTTTCTTAAACAATGAACAATGATTTAATGGGCAAGCTACAACAGATTCTTTGTTGTTCATGAATCCATCAATCAATGAAAGTTATGATCCTCAAAACTTGTAATATATTCAATCAAGAAGATAACAAATAAATAGAAAAACACATAATACAATCTGATAAAAGCTCTCATGAATCTTTAATGGAAGAAAATGTCATTACAAACAAGCCCTTAAGCTTACAAATGAGCAACTAAAACTAGTCCTCCAGCTCTCTCCTCTCTTGGCTCATGAATCCAACCCTTTTCTCATAAAAAACCCTTTCATTTATAGTTAATAATCTATATCTACCCTAAGGAGGTCGAAACCAAGGAGTTACATAGGATCCTTCTCCATTTAGGAGTCTTGTTACAAAATATTCCAACAAAAGCCTAACAAATTCCTATTTTTTGGGGATTTTGTCTATGATGATAAATGTCTTTTGAAATAGATCATCCTGATTGATATGGAGATGGAACACATGTCCCTCATGTCCAGAAAAATCCTAGGATACCATTCAAACCTTCCTTGACAAGGGGAAACCTCCAAACAAGAAGAATATCCAACAACTATGCAAAACAAAGAGTTTGTAGCGCCAATTTGCAACACATTGGTGTTTTATTTATATCTCTTGAACTACAAGTTGGGTCAGGCTGAAATTTGGATAGAAAGTCAATGACATTATCACGATCCTCCAAAAAATATTTCAGAAAAACACACATCACTGTTTTGGATTTATGATCAAATCTGTAAAAGTAGCTGCTACAGGAAATGAGTTCGCAGTGCCTCTGTCAGCTAGTTCGCAACACTAGTTCGCAGCACCAAAAGAAAATCCATCCAAAATAACTTTCTTGACCTTCAGACAGGATGAAAACTCTCATGGAGTACCTGATGGTCCTAAGGCTATTGTGGGTGTTGATAATTCTGAACGTGAGTGCCTGCAACCTATCCAAGCTATAACGCTCCTCCTTAACTAGTTCGCAACACCAACTCAAATATAACTTGCACACTTCGAGGAGGTTGTTAGTTGATGGTATGATATAATCCCTGGAGAAATGATTAAATTATAGGATCTAAAAACCATAAATCCTCCTTTACATGATCAATCTTATGTGTTAACACATATAATTTCCGTCGTTCTTTAAAATAATCCCATAGCTTGCATGGAAATTTTGTAATAAAAATTGGATTGATAGAGAAAGGAGAATTTTTCTTTATTAGTTAAGATGGTACCTTATTTTCCATGGGAAAGAAATTGGGTATTTTCCAATGTCATGTGACCATATATATGTACATGTATGCCATTTCATCCTCATGTTTGGTATACATTAAATAATAATGAAACATACATATAATTTGTTTGAAAATTAGGGCATGCAACGACACTTTTTTTAATGTATAAATAAAATAATAAAATAAGAGGTAGATAAACACAAGCATAGAATGTTGTTCAGGTAGTAAGAAATAACAACTATAACATATAGTATATGTTCTTCACTATGTCTAAGTGGCCTTAAAAAAAACCATGTGCACAAGGTGACTTTTGTAGGAATGATCTACCAATCAAACATTATCCCACATAAGTTCAATGTACATTATACCACATAAGTTCAATGTTATACCATGGAATTGGCCTCTTCCAAACTCTAAACTTAGTGCATGCATATGACAACAAAAACATGGGGAAATGGTAATCGTTAGTATTTTTATATGGAAATGAAGCCAATGGAGAAAATGACTACTTAAATAGACGAATTCATTTTTCTTTCACCACTTGAAGCTCACTTGTAGCATCCCTTTAGGGGAACTAGTCCTAAACACTATTCGGGGCATCAAAGGAGAACAATACACCTAATTCATGAACCATAACTTGAAGAACACGTACTTCGCTGCATATAATTATCCTCTAGAAGAACCACACGATTGATATGAGTAGAGGAAAAATGACTTGCCAATCGTATGTTATGCCACATAAGTTTAGCGATCTACCATGAAAATGGCCTCTTTTAAATAAACACAAAAATACATTTATGGAAATAAAAAAAGGGAAAGGTTCCCATTAATATTGTTTTATGAAGATAAAACCAATGAAGAAGAATACTTATAAAACGAAGGCATTTTCTTCGCCACTTAAAGCATGCTTGTAGCCTGTAGGAGCCCTTTAAGGACTCATGTCCTAAATTATACTGAGGGAATACTAATAAAATGATACACCCAAATCATGAACCTTAACATGAAACATGTGTGATTCACTACTTTTAAGTTCCTAATAAAATGATACACCCAAATCATGAACCTTAACATGAAACATGTGTGATTCACTACTTTTAAGTTCCCTACATAGAGCACCATGTGCCTAAGGAAAGTTTTAGAAAGATGGCCTACTAACCAGAGACTATGTCACATATGTTATATCTTTACTATGCAACTAACCTATTTTGAAATCAAAACATGGCATGCATATATGGCCAAAAAAATTATAAGAAAGTTATTTGGTAGTATTGATTTATGGAGATAAATCTAGTAGAGTACATGGATAATTAATTGGATGTACAATGTTTTTTTGTCCACTTGAATCTCATTTATAGAATCTTTTAGGGACACAAGTCTTGAATGTTATTAAAGTAAAACACGAAAGTTACAACTTATGTCTTTCAAGTGTTTAAGTGGCATATGTAGTGAACCATGTTCCTAGGATGAGTTTTCTTAAAATGATCGTCCAACTGAATGTTATGGAACATAAGGATGATGTTTTAACATATAATTTGACTCTTTCAAAATAGGTGATTGGTGATTGTATATGACCATGACAAATAAAATAAATATTATTGTTCCATGGATATGAATCCAATAGAGAAAGTGGAGCAAATGACTTGACCATCAAATGCACAAGTTCATTTTTGCCTCTTAAAGCTTACTTGTGGGAACCCTTTAGGGACACGTTTTTTTTTTTTTTCTTAAATGTTAAGATCATCAAAGACAAACAATATTTCTAAAGTGGGAACTATAAGTTGCAACATGTTTGTTTCATGGTGTCCAAGCGGCTTGCATAGAGAACAAAGTGTTTAGTATAAGATTTGAAAACTATCTTGACATCAAATGCTATGACATATAATGTCAGTGTTTTATCATACAACTAGCCTCTTTTAAAGTGGGTTCCTAGTGTGCACATATGTTCCTAAAAAGTAGAGGAAAATCCATTATTAATATTATTTTATGGAGAAATGTCGAGTATAAAACAAAACTTGTCCATCAGATATATGTATCTTTTTCTCCACTTGAAGTTTGATGATCCCTTTAGGGACATCTTCAATGTTGTCAAGATCATACAATGAAAATGGTACACTTAAATTGGGAACCATATGCTACAACACATGTTTCATGATGTCTATATGATGTATGTAAATAACCATTTTCCTAATACAAGTTTTGCAACAATGGTACATCAATGGGATGATATGGCATATAATATTGGTGTGTTACCATGCAATGGACCTTTTCCAACATGGGTGCTTGGGGAACATGCATGGAAACAAAAATCATAGTAAATGTTTCCATTAGTATTGTTATATGGATATGAATCCAATAGAGTAGGTGACCCGACCATTAGATGAATGGTTTTTTTTGGCCAATTGAAGCTCTCTTGCAAGATTCCTTTAGGGATACAAATCTCGGATGTTATCATGGTCATACGAGGAAAACAATATGCCCAAATGAGTATTTGGGAGATATAATATTTGCTTCACAATGTCTAAGTGGCTTGCACAAAGAACCATACATCTAGGTTGAATTTTGAAAAAATGACTTACAAATAAAATGGTATGGTACATAAGGTCACTATTTTACCATGCGACTAATCTCTTTCAAAATGGGTGCTTAGAATGCACATGTGGCCACAAAAATTAGGCAAAATTTCATCATTAATATTGTTCAATAAAGAYAAATTCAATGCAATAAATTATAGCTCAACCACTAAATGCATAGATTTCTTTCTCACCACTTGAAGTTTGTTTGTAGGAGCACTTTAGGGACACAAGTCTTGGATGTTGTTTGAGTTATACAAGGAAATTAGTATACCAAATTTTGGAATCATAATTTGTAACATGTATTTAATGGTATTTAAATGTACAACATAATTGTGGCTTGGGATGAGTTTTGTGAACTTATAACCTACTAATCAAATGCGATGAAACATGATGTTGACATTTTATTATGTAACTGATTTCTTTTGAACCAAGTGCTTAGCATGCACATATAGCCACAAAAATAGAGGAAATACCATTATTAATAATGYTATATTGAGTCAATTTCAACTATGAAAAATGTCTTARCCATTAAATATACAAAATTTGTTTTTCCACTTGAAACACTCTTTTAGAGGATSACATATTACAATGTAATATGTCATGACATATTACATTGTAATATGTCATGACATTTACAAAAAACTTCCATAGTCTAGTTGTTAAGAAAAGTCCCATAATTAGGATTCATAGTTGTAGCATGTATTTCTAAAAATCTATACAAGTTCCCTATAAAAATCCATGGACTCCATGGTAAGGATGATGAAAATGACTTACAAATCATAGCTTTTGGCATGGGAATTCCATACATATCATGCCACTAGCCTCTTTTAAAATAAAATAAGTTCCTTAGGAGACACATATGTCTGTCAAAAAAATAAGGGAAACACAATCATTAGTATTGTTCCAACCTCTTTTAAAATAAAATAAGTTCCTTAGGAGACACATATGTCCACAAAAAAGTAAGAGAAACACAATCAATAGTATTGTTCCAACCTCTTTTAACATAAAATAAGTTCCTTAGGAGACACATATGTCCACAAAAAAAGTAAGAGAAACACAATCATTAGTATTGTTCCATGGAGAGAGATCCAATGGAATAGATAACTTGGGCATTGGAGCTATGAATAGTTTATTTCCCCATCTTAACCTACATATAAGAAGTTGTAGGGGACCATGGTTTCCAAAGCTTATAAGGACTTAATTGTCAAAGGGTGTAATTATGATTTGTAAGTGATAGTGCATGTGTCTAATTACATCTAAGTAGCCTTTGCAAATTTCCACATGCTCCAGATGATGAGGAAAATGACCTACGAACTATTTTATTATTCATGTAAGGAAAGGGTGGGATACAACTTTTCTTCACTAATAAGATTCATATAATGATGAAAAGGTTGTATACGAAGAAATAATCATGCCATAGTCATTGTTCTAAGGCCATATATTTCAAGATTCTATGAAGATGGGTACATGTACCAACTCGGAATGGTTGGTAGCAAAGTAGGTTAGGCATCATGGGGCATGCCTCACATGGGTAGATCTTAATATATTTTATAAACACTAGCACTTGAACAATGTGGGTAAGAGAGACTTGATAAGCCAATCTATACCCAAAGGGGTGGGACCCCTTGTACCTATACCCAAACCACGCAAGTCCATATAGAGGAACCCATTGATTTATTAAAAGGAAAGATAGTCGTATTGTACCAAATGAAATGTAGTTATGACAACTAAGATCTTTTTGGTAGTTATGCGAAATAAGTAGAATTGTAGATGCGGTTGACAAATTTGTCCCAAAACTGAGGATTAGGTAATAAACTACTCGTTTTGCTTGATGTGTAGGTATTTGCAATAGAATTGTTTTGGTCCTACTCGTGCTAGGTAAAAAAAGTCACATTTTAATCTTCCATGGATATGACAAGTAATTGAAATTTAAGTTCATTAGGTGAAAAGCTTAAATATTTTATAAATAGTTGTAATTATGTTTAATTATTCATTTCCATAGTTTTAATATTTTTAAATATGAATGTGTTGATCGAAATAATTTTGTTCATTAGCAGGGGTTATTTTTGGTGAAAAATCTCAATTAGATTTATCATTGTTTGAAATAGGGAACTAATATAGATTGTGGTCGGATAACCATTATTGATTTTGGGGTTTGTTGGTTACGGCCTGATCCATCGTTTATGGTTTTCTATGCTAAAGAATGAAATGTAATTAATTTAAGATGCAAATGCGTGCATCCGAACATGACTAAGAGTGATCAAGAAGCAAGTATAGAACCACACATCTTGTCAATTACCCATGAATTATTTTGTTGAGAATAATATGAGTAAATGATTGCAAACCCATAATAATCTAGCATTAAAACAACCATCTACAATTCTATGTGCATATCTCTAGAAAAACATTTAAAATAATAAAAATAAGAACACAACATTTATAGTGTGAAATAAATTCTTACACAACTCCAATGTTCAACAAAAACAACAAAATAGATCATAGTAAACAACACATAAATCACATTTCTCTTAAAAACAAATTGTTTAACCAAAAATAATTTCTCCTCATTAAAATTTTCTATAATAATACTACATAATCTTCACAAGCCCTCCTCTCATCTCATTTCATTTCATCCTATTAATACATTCCTCCTTAGAAGTTAAACAAATTGTCAAAACACTGCTTCTTTTTAAGAAGCTTTCCTCTTTCCCCTCATATCTTCTTATTTTTGGATGGCCCATTTTACATTTGTCTTATCCCCATAAAGTATGGCTAAAGTTATTATTTCATAACTTTAAGCATTTCACTTGTGATAATTTCTTCTTCTATGACCTTTGATATTGTTAGAAGTCGATTAATTTCAAAAAGACAATTATAAATATGGATTTTTGGGTAGAAAAAAAGATTTCTTCAATGTAATCATCCATGTATGTCAATGATGAGTTAGGTTTCCATTGGCCATTCCTTTCAAACAAGTACATATTAAGATGCATTCTAATAACTGATATGCATTTAAAATAATGTTAGCCCACTATCCTCCGTCGTTGCATTCTCCTCTGCTATTGCACTTTTCCATGTGAATTTTCTGGCATGTTTTTCTTTGTCTGATTGTGTTGGGGGGCATTAATAGGAAAATATATTATATATTTTCCTATTAATGCCCCCCCCCCTCCCACCCTCTTGTACTTTCCCATGTGAATTTTCTAACATGTTTTTCTTTGTCTGATTGTGTTGGGGGACATTAATAGGAAAATATATTATATATTTTTCTATTAATGCCCCCCCTCCCACCCTCTATAGAGGGTGGGAGGGGGGGGGGCATTAATAGAAAAATATAATGATGAATTAGGTTTCCATTGGCAGATTGTTCTCATATCCATGTAGGACTTGGATCTTAGTTGGTCTTAGAACCTAAGCAATCTTCATTTTTTACTTCTTTCAAGTCCTTTGAATTTGCACATACAAGAGAAAATACATTATTGATTATATTTTGTATTTTAACAAAAACATTAGAAGATTTCATGTCATATTATCATATTAATATTAAAAGGAAAAGAGTCTAAAGGTGAGGTAAATCCCTATTTAGATTTTGGATCATTCTTGTAAAGATTATATTTCCCTTTTTTTATAGAGAATGGTATAAAAGATAAATGACTTTAAAATTTGTCACTTTAGAATATTTTTCTTTATGATGAGCACCATTTTTTCTTTGAATTATATGCAACCATGTAAACACTTTGGTCCTCATTTATGTTGAAAGATTGGTTGTCATTGATGTCAACCCTTGAAGAATTCTGGTAGGGAAGTCTAGTAGCCCCAAAGGCATGGTTATGGGATCGTTGGTTGAGGAATATGCTCACAAAGGATGGTGTAAATACAAGTAACTCACGCATGAATGGATATTCCTTGGCGTGCCGTTTCCGGTGATAGGTGGTGTTAGAACATGTATGATTTTGAGCTTTTGAACTTTATATTTTGCCTCTTAGAAATAAAAATTTTACCCAAAAAAGAAAAAAACTTTGAAAGTTGCCTTTTAATCATAAAATAAATCCAATGGTTGTTATTTATCAATAACGCGCTTACAATATCTATCGTCAATAAGCTACCTTAATTTGATCGAATGATCCTAATGATCTTCAAAGTTTAGAAGTTGCCTGAGTTTTAAAAAGAAAGTCTCTAATAGTTGCTTCAGAACTCTGTGCTTAGGATGTTCCAACAAAGATTAAAAAAAAAAAAACCCTCGAAACTCCGAAGTCCTGAAGATAGCCACTCGTGATAATTCCTAAAGGACTTACTTACGTGCCGAAGGGACACGTGTCTTTTAAATATTTCTCTTGGGTTGACATGTGGCACTTATTTTTGACATTTACGATGGATGATTCACATGTTTTCAAGTGATATGTGACACCTCTCTTTTCTTAACACGTCATCAAGAATGACGTCATCTCTGCCACATCACTCTGAGAGATCGCCCCTCAGGAGTTTTAACAAAGATCGGGTTCACAAACCTCTGAAGTATCAAAGCGCCGAAGTAAAGTAATTACAAAAAGTAAAAAAGGGTTTCAAAGAGTTAATAAAGTGATTAACAACTTTAATTAATCATGATTAAGTGTTTATTAATCACTTCACAGTTTTGGGCTTCAAAAAATTTCCTTTGTGCTATATTCAAAACTTTTGAATTCCGAACATCCGAAATACTTAAAGTTAATACAACGTTTTAAAACATGATTAATTAAAACATAAAAGTGATTACTTAGAGATTAACTTCTTCACGAATTCGGCCTTCAGGAAACTTCTAACTTGTCATAATCAATAATTCTGTACATTGAACCGTCGAAGTATTACTGACATTTATGATTGATTAAGGTTGATGATTTCAAATAGAGATTGTGAATCACTAGGTAATAAATTCCATTAAGTTTTTAATAAATTATTTGTCACTGGAGCTATACGAAGATCGATAGACTTTTTGAATAAAGCACTTCGAATTTCAAAATCATTTTTACCATTTGCAGTTAGA
>JZKD02S1792903.1:27625-43294 GCA_000966675.3 Picea glauca | reverse complement strand
GGCCTATTGATTGATGGGTTGTTTACCTAGAAGGTTAATAGGTTGATAGATTGATGATCCTTACCTTTATTTAGTGTATATGGGTTTAAATGTATTAACCTTGTTCCTAAGGATTTTCATGTTTAAAAGTGAAGATACCTTTCATCCACGGTGTTGTAGATGTCTGGTAAGAGGAATTTGTCTTAGGGATACTATGAATGAGTTTGATTGATGTTAAACCAATAATATTTGGTGGTATATTTGTATTGTTAACAAGACTTAATTGTAACCACACTTGAGTGTCATGTATGCATTGAATGAGTAGACCTCTTATTTATGTAGACCTTTGAAATTTATCATGTGAATGATTGTGAACTTTCATATAATAGACTAGTCTTAAGTCTATTATGGTAATATATATATTTTTTACACAAGAAAGGGGTTTATATATTAAAACCAGTGGTATAACCACTGTAGAGAAAACTTACATAATTCAGCCCTGTGATCAGTGTAGGAGCTTCGAGATTACAAAAGGGGTTTCCATGCTATAAAGTCCTAGAATTCCCATAACAACCGAGAGTCCAAAATATAACTAAACTCAAAATAAGAACCGACTTACAACGTGATTTTCTGAGTTGCATAAGGGCCTATACTCCAACTTACAAAGAAGAGAACCAGAGATCCAAACAGAACTAATTCCAGGAAAGAGGAATTTGGGATTAAACCTTCCGACCCAGGATGGAGGAGCTTGCGCTCGTGGTCACCTTCCCCCCTGCATCTGTCTGGCAGCTCTGTCCTGTAGCTTGAATTTCCATCTTTTCAATTCTTGGTTCCAAATCAACAATTTTGTTGTTATCTTGCTGAGTTGTGTAGGTGAGATCTTCTATCACTTCCTCCCTTAGCTGGATTAGATCTTCCTCCATCATTTCAAACCTTCGAACTCATTCCTCGTCAAGATGGAGCAGGAATCCTCTATGCACGCTAAGCATGCGTTTCAGCCTACAAATTTTGAGTTCCAGGGAGGGCGATGGATTAGGGGGGGTGGCTGAGTTGGAACTGAACTCCATTGTGAGAGCGGTGGACAAAGATCAGGAGGGAGACCTAGCCGAGGAAAATGGGTAGAGACTAACTGGGGAAAGACTGGGAGCTCAAGCCAGGTGAGAAACTAGACAGAATTGGGAAAGCAAGATGAGAAGGAGCAGTTCATCACCTTCCTAAATTTAATGGTATATCGTTCGTGTGATTCCATGGGAGGAGGGGGGGCTCGTGCGAGTTCCATGAGGGTGGGATAAGAGATATGTGCGAAGGTGCATGATGGACGTGAGGTGAAGGATAGGGAGGGGGAGGGGAGAGGGCGTGAACAATGCAGATAAGTATCATCGCATGAGAGAAGGGATAGACAAGGGAGGTGGAGGAGGGATGCCATGAGTATGACGTCAGGAGGGAATGAAGGCCACTTGCCCCGGGAGGCCTAGCTGAGCGCTCGTCAGGTGTCGCTAAGGGAGAGGGACGAAAACCAAAGTTCCATTTAAGGAGAGCTAACCCATACTCAAGTGGGTGGAATCTTTGGTAGCTTGGTTGGCTTCGGCGTTGAGATGACAGAGCACATGAAAGAAGTCAATTTTTTGGAAGGAGTGGGAGAGCCGCATGATTTTATTGAAAATGTGGTGCAGATTCATTTGAGTAGGCAAGGTGTTGGTGACCATAGCTTGGATTAAAATCCAGGAGTCGCCTATCACCGTTATTTCTTTGATTTCTAGCTTCTTGGTTTGGATAAGTCCTTTCCAAAGGCTTGGATCTTCTTTTATATTATGGGATTCGAATCCAAGCCCCCAAGAGTAGTCTAATTCCCGTAGTTCACTAGATTTCGTGATCCTTAGTGAGAGGAGGGGGGGATTTGAGGTCTAGAGTGAGGCTATGGATCCAATCTTTATTAGTGGAGTTGAGAGAAAGGGAGTTGGTGCAAGGCCAAAGGTGGGAGAGGCAGTCTCCTAGTAGGGCTTTGGCTTTGGCAGAAACGATGTAGGGTGAAGCGGTCAGATTTTTGAAGATTCTAGAGTTTCTTTCGAGACAATTTTTCCAAACGATGAATTTAGGGAGGGACATCCAACAACACTTAATTTGAGGGTTGGCCTTGAGAGGGAAAGGACAGAGGGTGGTCCAGGTTTTTAGCAGAGTGGGTATGTCAAGAGGGAGTTGGTCAAAAGGGATCCCTCCTAGAAGGGCATGCCACCAAACTTCTTTTGCAAAGGGGAAATTGAGGAGCAGATGGTCAACATATTCTTCATGGATTTGACAGAGAGGGCATCAGATTCTAGGTTTAGCGGCTCAGAGAAGTCCTAGAACTTCGAATTCATTAATTGTATGTTAAATTATTACTAATGGAGCACATGTCAATTAACAAATTATTATAGTAATATTAATATTAATATCAAAATTGCAGCCTAATTTTTTTTATTTTTTATTTATAAATAATATTGGTTGCCGCCATTGCAACGCAAACGTTAATTGTTGCGACAGTTTTTTTGTATAAACAACGAAAATATGTCATCGCCTGTGCGACGAAAACTTAAATTGTTGCGACAATTGTGCTATATAAAAATGAAAAGTGGTTGTGGCCTGTGCGACGACAACTTCAATTGTTGTGACAGTTGTGCTATATAAAAATGAAAAATTTGTCATCGCACGTGCGACAACAACTTCAATTGTTGCGATAGGTTTTCTGTATAAAAAATGAAAATTTATTGTCGCACGTGCGACGACAACTTCAATTGTTGCGACAATTTTTCTATATATAAATGAAAAGTTGTCATCGCACGT
The DNA here is from genome assembly GCA_000966675.3 of Picea glauca. NCBI lineage: Eukaryota > Viridiplantae > Streptophyta > Pinopsida > Pinales > Pinaceae > Picea > Picea glauca. The sequence continues at coordinate 40,495 of JZKD02S1792903.1, read as the reverse complement.
GCAACGCCAACTTCAATTGATGCAACGGTTTTGTTATATAAACAATGAAAAGTTATCATTGCACACATGACGATAGCTTCAATTGATGCGACGGTTTTGTTATGTAAACAACGAAAAGTTGTTGAAAAGTTGTCGTCACTAGTGCGAAGACCGATTAAATTATTGCGATAGTTTTTCTATATAAACCACGAAAGTTGTTGTCGCAATGGGCGTTGCAATTGAGATGAAATGTTGGTTTCACATAGTTTTCCATATTGTCATATTGGCGACGATATTTCTTTTTTTTTCGCAATTGCCTATGATGTCGCTCTTGTGACGTTTATTCAAGTTCGTCGCAATTGCCACGTGACATAAAATGATGTTTCAAAGATTCCTGATGCATCGCAATGTCAACGACATAACGTCACAACAGCGTCGAAACAGTTGTCGCAAAATGACTCAAATATGCTAGTGGACAAAGGGATGCAGACTCAATGTGAAGTGAATAATTCCTCCACAGTAAATTTTCTCTCACAGTTGAATTCTTTCTCCTCTTTTCCATAGTTCAGAATTGTCCCATTTATAGCCTTCAAATGGAATTGAAGGGCCAATTCAGAACATTTCCAGTATATGGAAGGCCAAGGATCATTGATCTCCTATCGTGACATGGAAACCTGACACCATTTTTCATTTTTGGGCACAAATATCGATGTACACGGGTTGTAGTGGTGCAACCTACGTATACACATGTTGTATAGTAGGCAAGGTGCATATATGTGGAAAAAAATGTATTTTTAGCTCTGGTATTTACAAAAAGGGATTAAAATTATGCATAGGGAAATGGAAAAAGGCCCTATGTGAAAGATTGCATAGGGTGAGGAAAATCTTTCTATAAAAATGAGGGAAGTAGTTTGTACCTTGTACCATGTACTTTATGTCTAATTTCACTTTGACTTAGGAGATTTAAGTCAAAAGTGAAATTTGTTCATTTAAGCCTAATTTGACAATTAATTCACTTTGTGGGTGAATTAAGGGACATAAAGTGAAACTATGGAAACTTAAGTAAAGTGAGTTTTGAGTTGATATTTACTTGATATTATCTCAACCATTGATTAGGGATGAGATGAGATGATCTCATCCACCCAAATTTTAGGTTTCCTTATGCTCCTTAAGGAGGGCGCAAGGGGCAAAGGAGCCTTCATTCCTTGTCTTTTTCACTTGAGGAGAAGGAGAAGGAGAAAGAGGATGAGAATGGAATCATATGTAGAGAATATATTTGGTGCTCCCTTCCATGGAGATATCTAACAGGCTTAGGGTCTTAGTTATTTAGTGGGTAGATTCCTATTATGAGGAGGGTGCACTTGAGGAGGAGGGAATATCATCAATGGGGAGGACTTAGAGAGCTCAAATTGTAGTGAGGTCTCTTTCATAGGGAGGCTACTCATCAGTATCAGAGTACCGTGGAGGGGTTTCTAGATCAAAGCTTCTGGTTGGCTTCTGGCTTCATTTCAGTGGTCTTGTTAGTATTTGTGGAGGATGCACCATCCTAGGGTGCTCTTGCTTCATTTGGACTAGTGTTGCAGCTTGGATCAAGATGCTATTGTATCAGGTTCATATATAGTTTTTACTTTTTTTATTCCACCATCTATTCTCCTCATATATAGACATATATTCCAAACTAGTTTTCCCCAGGGGGGTTTTATCCAAGGTCATGTTGACAAAAAATACTTGTGTTCAATTTCATGTATGTTAGAGTGTAGAACTATTGTATTTTCAACTTTAAATATCTCTAGGTGTGGTATATTTATTTTGGTATGCACGTGCTAACCCTTGGTGACTAAAACTACATGCTAGAGCACCTAAATTGTGAATGTAACTGTAACAAATCAACAAGAAGTTCCTGAACTGCTGGCTTCCCTAAAAAATCAACAAAACCATCATTGGCAGTTGAAACTTAGAGCCAACTTGAGGTCAAAGACAGACCTAGTTGGCATCTTTATAGGACCTGGAAAATATTTAGATGACATATTAGTGTTATACTAATCCATGATGATGCCATTCCAGATCCCTGATGTGGATGATGATATTGATGATGAGACAAAATTCTGATGATTTATAGATATGTTAGTCAGTGTTCCAGATATTTTTGATGTTGCTTCCCTCTCTCTCTCATGATGATGTTGTAGAATACCCTTCTTGTTAAGGGGGAGTGTTGAAATATTATAACTGCAAAGAGTATTCTATTTATTATTGAGTTATTATTCATTAGATCAATCCCCTTTTGTGGATTGATCATGTCGGACATTGTAATTGACCAAATCCCCTTTTGTGGATTGGTCAAACCCTAAATATATTATGAAAATTCATAAGTCAGCCCCCAGGCTAATTAAAGTGGTTTTAACCACTAAGAAGACAAGTCGTCCATGCCCAGTGAAGAGACACCTTTCCAACACCTGGTAGTTTGTATAAATAAAGGAAGCCAATGCCTCATTTGACCACTCACTCATTCACTCACTTAATTCACAAGTTTGGTAGTTTTAGTTGGGAGAAGAAGGAAGAGTGAGGCGCATTTCTTAGTGGCAGATATTCTCTAGTGTTTGGTTTATTGTCTTGGCATTGTATTGACTATCTATATTAAGGAAGTTTTTGTTGGGTTTTCTCCCCCATGAGTGTTTCCCAGGATACATGTTCTATTTCTTGTGATTGTGCTTCTCTCAGTGATCCTATGTATGATATGGTTATCTAGTAAATTGAAAATAAACCTAATAATAGCTTAAACCTTAACATAAATTCTCTTACTTCCCACTTAGCTCCTAGCACAACAATGCTTGACTTGAAAATTTGATAGCATAAGAGTAAAAGACCATACCAAAATCAAGAAATATGCTAAGACAATCCACCATAAAAGATAGAAAACATTCATCCAAGGATAATGCCTCACTCCTCCATCAACCATTCATCAAGATAGCCATAAACATGTGCACAAGAGACAAAAGAATCCAATTCTAGCGAAAATTTCAGATCAAGACTTCTCACAAGAGGGATAATTATGTCCAAATGAGATCTTATGATCTCTTATTTATACAAAATGTCACCAAGGTGACTTGTCCATATATTAAGGGATAAACCACAAGACTAGGGGTCAAAAAACCTAATATTTCCCCCTTAACAAAGTAATATTAAACAATTCATTTAAAATTTCACTTTTGGACAAATAAAACCCTAATTTTAGTAGGACGTCACCCCTTTAGGGGACGTTTTGGCATTTGGAGGAGGTCGTTGGTGATGGAGAAGAGTAGAGAGGATTCCCAAAGCCACATGTAAATCATCCAACAAATTCCTTCATGATGAAGGTTCAAGCCCCTTCAAAACGTCCAAGTGTCAATGTATATCACATCACCACCAAGCCCTAACCCCCTAAGTGACATCGTGCTAAAAAAGGAGAAGTTTTCCCTCTCCTAGGAAAAATGTTTGGCATGTGGGGGATATGATACATCATCCAAGTCATATTCAAGGCCTTTCAAGTTTGATCTTCCTCATTCGGCATGCTGGCCCCTAGAATCCACCAATGGGCTCCAATCCCCATGGAAGCCCAAGCTAGGCTTGTTCTTCCAAAATTGTCCACCAGCTAGGTCCTGCAAAGACAAAAAAGAATGCCCTCGAAGGATCTCAATTCATAACATCATGATAACTAAATCCAATTACAATAAATGAACCACCTAAGCATGTGCATAAAATATTACTATATCAAATAGTTAATTTCTCAAAGACACTATGTAACTTGTCAAGATTGAATATGGGATGGTTGACGAGGTGTTCTATTGGGTAGATATTGTCCTAGGTCAAGGAAAGTTTCCAAGAGATCCCTCTCTAAGCCATGTGAAGTGGGTGAAGTGGTTGGGGTCAAGAATCAATGGGCATAGGGTTTATGACATACAAGGGGTCATATTGTCTCATTCATGAGTGCCTTTGTAGAGGGTTGTGTGGTACCTTCGTCTACAATGCATTTTTCCAAGCCCATTAATTGCCATTATTTTATTCTTTCATATTTTAAGGAGAGGTTGAAGGTCACTGCCCTGACGTGGTGACCAAATAATGACAATGTCACCCACAAACACCTAGTGGAAATGAGAAGAATGGATTGTGATGAGACCCGCTTTCTCTCAGCCATCAACTGAGAGCCATTACCCTATTTTGGTGACCAGATGATGGAAATGTCATACGACTAGATATTCATGGATATGATAGGTCAGCTCATGATAAGACCTCCCATCCTTCAACTAACCTTTTAAGCATTCTTTATTATATTGTGGGTCCCGTTTACTCAAAGATAATTGTTTCACTACTTTTTGGGTGATCCCTGGGTGAAGCATCTGGAAGGTTCTTACAAGGCTTTTATATTTTACCCAACATTAATCCCTCTGGACCTTCAACCCCTTATTCTCTTAGAATGAGGGAGAACCCCTACTTGGGGAAATACACCCTAAAATACCAAGAGATAAGGAAATGGAGGGGAACAATGATGGAAAGTGGTAAGTATGGTCAGGAATGATATGATGGTTCTTTAAGGGAGTTCCTAGTAAAAAACCCATCCCCAAGGAAGACCACTTACTAGGGCACATTGTCAACCACCAAGTTGAAGCAGGGAAAAAGGCATAATGTCCAAGTATATATTTTGAAATCTAGAGAAATCTAAGAGAAAACATACTCAACTGGCTTAAATATTGAAATGATATCACCATAATATTGACGTGTACCTCATGGAGCAAGGCCCATTGCCTTTTGGAAGCCAGTTGATGTGGTGGATTCCATTTGGAAATCTATGACCATCTGTGGTGGTGAGAGGGGTCTCAAACTGTGCAAAAGGGTATGGTTGGGCATGTAGTCTCTTGACACTCCATATCTGAAATCTAAGGGCCTCGAGCCATAACCTCCTTATTTATCCACAAAACGGGGATAACATCTGGCTCCTACTTAGGGACATGTGCTCATCGTAGAGTGCATGATAACCACAACATATCCTAGTAGACCTGTGCCTACCAAAACTCAATCAAAGGGATCAGAGCATATAGTGTAGTATTATCACCCTTCATCCACACACACACACACACATATATATATCCAAAAATGAAAACTAATCTAGAAAATAAAAAATTTGACATTTTTACAAAAAATTCTAAGCTAAGCATGAAATCAATAATAATGCAAGTAGAGAAAAATGAAAATGAAATGCATCTAAACTAATATGAGAAATCAAGATGCAGATGCATGGAATCAAAATGAATTACCTACTTACCTGGGGCCTTGGGACCCTGAAGATCACATGCTGGATGATGGCAGGTGAAGTCATACAACTAGTGCAACCATTTGATCATTTCATCAAAATATATCCTCATGTGCTTAATCATATAATACAACAAAGATAGTTCAAACACATAATAATCATGAGTATAAACAGAGATATAATTGATCACAAAATAAAACTCATGAAGATGGGTGGGAGGGAGGAAATTAGGTTGGAAAGAGAAACCATTAGCCCGATCATCCTGCCTGAAAGTGTAGCCACAAGACTGATCAATCCATCTTTAAATGGGGCTACTATATGTAGACGAAGGATCATCTTCATATGCGCATAAAAAATCATTGTTTGTCGAGGACTGGGAGGAAATGAAATATCGAAAGAATACCACATGGTCTCTTGGAGAAGAGGGTAAGAGGTAAGGAATAGTCTCAGGTGTAGAAAAGCACCGCCTCTTTCCCTACAAATCTTGATGAAAATCTTGAAGACGAAAATACTTCTGTTTTTAAGGATGAATCTTTGATTTCTCTATGGTTTCCACGCCTTGGTAATCCTCAAAATATGAGTACAATGGATGAGAATCCTCATAAATCAAATATGCATCATCAAAAGGGTATGTATTAAAGGATGAAAGAAGATCAAGTTGTGACAAGTCGTCCTCAAAAGGGAAAAACAAATCTGTAACCATGTCATCACTAGCTTGCCAAACATCTGAATCATACATGCATGGAGGCCGGTCCTTTGAAGATGACATTCCAACCCCCTTATCTTGAGAGATACCCTCAATGTCATAAATGGGATCTCTATAAAAAATCAAGCAACCCACATCCCATCTACATCTCCCAACCTGTATGAAATCATCAATGTGTTTGTCAACTATATACGAGGGTTGTTCCATGAATTCATCTGCATCATAGGAGCTGATCACTTCCTCACAAGCATGGATAACTTAATTTTTTTCAAAAGGGAAAGTAGATAACAAAGTCTCGTTCAATATTTCTGCAAGAGAAACCTTATTGAGATCCTTTTGTCAATTTTCTTCATTTCCAAAGTCATGGAACAAGGCATCATCAAAGTTTTCAAAAGGATTATAACTTATCATGTTCTCTTCTAGATGTGCTGGAGGAGAGAGTTCTAGATGTCCTCATCAAGTGGAAGAGTATATACTTCATCTTCATCATATGTCTTATCCATATCTTCTTCAATTTTTTCTTCATCTATTGTCTCATCATCGATTGAAAAACCTTATTTGCAAAGAGTGTATTTGAGCTCTTGGAAAGCATCTTGCAAAATTTGAGTAGTTCATCGATAATGCCTGAGAAATTATTCGATGAGATTTTTAGAATAAGGGATACTCTTTGGATCACATGAGTGTGCAAGCCAATCTTCTTGACTTGATTCCAGTGAAGACATGAAAATTTTCATCAGCACATCTTCATGTATCACATTTAACCTTGAAGCATACTTCATATAATTCATGACATAGGTGATTGCTAGAGATGGATCACCGTCAAATTTGGTGCAATTTTCTCTCCATTTTGTTGGGCAATGATTTGGATAGCCAGGGACTTTATAAACATCAAGAGAAGGATACACATTATGGAATGCCCATGGTAATTCCCATGAGGCCATGGTTCCATTACTTAGGGTAGAGCCTCAATGGAGTCCCTGGATGAGACTAATGATCATCAAAGGATGGAAAGGGGGGGGAAGGTGAAGGTGAAGTCTCTAGATGAACTTCAATATGAGTTCATCAAGAATGGTGGAAAGGGAAATTCCCTTGGGTGGAGTCGCCAGGAAAGCTAGGGGATAGAGGCTTTGGGAGGGAAGCTTGCCAAAGTGTCGTTAGGGCGCAAAGAGGATTCAAAATCCTCCCCAACAAGGGAGAAAAAATGTTATAGAACAAGTTGTATGTTGGGAAAATATCGACCCAACCACAAAATCAAGTGCTACAAGTAGGGAATCCTACACCCAATGTCACCTCGATGTAGGTCTCACACTTCAAGGGTGACTAGGTCACTCTAGGGAGGCGATCTCAGTGACCCTAGGGGAATGAGATGGGGATGTATAGAGATGGAAATGGAGCCCCTAGAGGTAAAATATAAATGGAGTGAGAAGTGGAAAGAGATTCCTTGTAAACTCAACAAGTATTGCCTCAAAGATGTAATACTTCTCCGGATGATTGTACCTATCCGAGACACAAGAAAATCCAACTTGCAAATGATATATGTTAGTATGGATCAACAAGTTAAGATTGTTGTGCCTAATTTTCAGCAATGGATAAAAGTTTATATCAGAAAATAATAAATCTAAATCATCATATAAAAGCATAATATTAACCAATGATATTATCAATGAATCAGACAATCAATTATAACTGAAAAATGGCACTTTGAGGATAAATAAAGAAAGTTGTTGTAACATGTATTTTCTGCAGAAAATTGAAGCCTTATGTCTATAGATTTCAGTCACTTATATCAATAAATTGTACTATTCAAAAATGGCAATAACTAGTACAAAAGTTGTGCCCTAGTTAATAGAGTTAGTGTGCAAAATTTAGAAGCTAGTCTAGGGTTAGTTTAGGAGTTAAGAGAGAGTTAGTAGCTACGGTTATGTAAACTTAATGGTTGTAGGTTAAAGTTTGTAACAACAATTAAAGTAGTGGGAGAGAGGGGACTCCCTAGTAGGGGAATATTCTTCTCAATGTGGCAAACCAACTCCAAGCAATATATATTTCAAAAGAAAAAATTTCACGTTTTCCAAGGTAATAATTTTATATCTCCAATGCAAAAAAGAAATGAGTAGTTCCTTTAAAAATTGGGTTAATGGAGTCAAGTAAATGAACTAGATATTGTTTTTCCTTGGGGGTGTAAATCCTCTTGCTTCCCAAGGAAAGTATCTCTAGTTAGGGCTTGAGAATGAGGGGTGTAAATCCTCTTACTTCCTCAAACAAACCCTTGCAACATCAATGAACTTCAAGAAATAAATTATGGAGACTAGAGTGGCGGTGTAAATGCTCTTACTTCCCACTTAGATCCTAGCACAACAATACTTGACTTGAAAAAATGATAGCATAAGAGTAAAATACCATACCAAAATCAAGAAATATGCTAAGACAATCCAACATAAAAGCTAGAAACCATTCATCCAAGGCTAGTGCCTCACTCCTCCATCAACAATTCATCAAGATATCCATAAACAAGTGCACAAGAGACAAAATAAGGCAAGTGTAGCTAAACTTTTAGATAAATTCTTCTCACAAGAGGGAGAGTTATGTTCAAATGAGATCTTATGATCTCTTATTTATACAAAATGTCACCAAGGTGACTTGTCCATATATTAAGGGGTAAACCACAAGACTAGGGGTCAGAACCCTAATATTTCTAACTTAACAAATTAATATTAAACAATTCATTTAAAATTTCACTTTTGCACAAATAAAACCCTAATTTTAGTAGGATGTCACCCATTTAGGGGACGTTTTGGCATTTGGAGGAGGTCGTTGGTGATGGAGAAGAGTAGAGAGCCTTCCCATATCCACATTTCAAGCATCCAACAACTTCCTTCATGATGAAGGTTCAAGCCCCTTCAAAACATCCATGTGTCAATGTATGTCACCTCACCACCAAGCCCTAACCCCCTAGGTGACATCATGCTAAAAAAGGAGACGTTTTGCCTCTCCTAGGAAAAACGTTTGGCATGTGGGGGCTAGGATACATCGTCCAAGACATCTTCAAATCCTTTCAATTTTGATATTCCTCATCCGTCATGTGGGCCCTTAGCATCCACTTGTGGGCTCCAAGCCCCATGGAATCCCAAGCTAGGATTTTTCTTCCAAATCTGTCCACCAGATAGGTTTTGCAAAGAGAAACAAGCACACCCTCCAAGGATCTCAAGTCATAACATCAAGATAACTTAATCCAATCAATAAATGAGCCACTTAAGCATGTGAATCAAATATTACTATATCAAACAATTAATTGCATAAAGACACTATGCGACTTATCAAGCTTGAATATGGGAGGATTGACGAGGTGTTCTATTGAGTAGATCTTGCCCTAGGTCAAGGAAAGTCTCCAAGATATCCCTCTCTAATCCATATAAAGTGGGTGAAGTGGTTGGGGTCAAGATTCAATGGGAATAGGGTTCATGACATACAAGGGGTCATAGTGTCTCATTCATGGGTGACTTTTTAGAGGGTTGTGTGGTACCTTAGTCCACAATGCATTTTTTTCAAGCCCATTAATTGACATTCTTTTATTCTTTCATAATTTTAAGGAGAGGTTGGAGGTCACTTCACTGGCATGGTGACCAGATAATGGCAATGTCACCCACAAACACTTAGTGGAAATGAGAAGGATGGCTCGTGATGAGACCCCCTTTCTCTCATCCATGCAATTGAGAGCCATTAGCTTGGTTTGGTGAACATATGATGACAATGTCATACCACTAGATATTCATAGACGTGATAGGTTGGCTCGTGATGAGATTTCCCATCCTTCAACTAGCCTTTTAAGCATTCTTTATTATATTGTGGGTCCCTTTACTCAAAGATAAGTGTTTCACTACTTTCTTGGGTGATCCTTGGGTGAAGAATCTAGAAAGTTCATACAAGGCTTTTATGTTTTACCCAACATCAATCCCTCTGGGCCTTCGGCCCCTTCTTCCCATAGAATGAGGGACAACCCCTTCTTGGGTCAATACACCCTAAAATCTCAAGAGATAAGTAAATGGAGGGGAACAATGATGGAAAGTGGTAAGTATGGTCGAGAACAGTACAATGGCTCTTTAAGGGAGTTCCTAGTAGAAAACCCATCCCCAAGGAAGACCACTTACTAGGGCACAATGTCAACCAACAAGGTGAAGCGGGGCAAAAGGCATAATGTCCAAGCATATATTATGAAATCTAGAGCAATCTAAGATACAACATACTCAACTGGCTTAAATATTGAAATAATCTCACCATAATACTAACTTGTACCTCATAGAGAAAGGCCCACTTCCTTTTGGAAGCTAGTTGATTTGGTGGATGCCATTTGGAAATATGTGACCATCTATGGTACTGGTGAGAAGGATCTTCAACTGTGCAAAAGGGTATTGCTGGGCATGTAGTCTCTCGACACTCCATATTTGCAAATTGAGGGCCTCGAGACATAATCTCCTTAGTTATCCACAAAATGGGGATAACATGTAGCTCCACCAGTGATGAGACAGGTAACCCCACCAATAGTGTCAACTTAGAGGGAGCCAGAATTTAGAGGGATTCATCCCTCAATATCCAGGAGGAAGGAATATCCTCCCAGGACTATTCATAGGAAGTTGGACTTCAGGGGCAATCAACAGGCTCAAAGGGAGCATCACTCATCCAGAGGGAGTCTACCTTCAGGTACAAATGGAAGAGAAGATTCTTCCATGTAAGTTTCATGGGTAGAGGAGGCCATATAGAAGGTTCAAGGAAGAAGGCTTCAAGGGCATGTTAGACCTCCATGGAGGATCCATTTGTTTCAGTGGGTATTGTTATAGTGATAGAGGAGGTATCTAGTCAGGAAGATTAGAGTGTGGGATTTTATTCAGTCACAGAGGGAGAAATCATTGAGGCATATTGGACAACAATATTTTCTTCAGTGACTGAGGATGCAACCAATTAAGAGGACTAGAGATAAGGATTTTATTCAGTGATAGATGAAGAAACTAGTTAGGAGGATTGGATTGTAACTGTGTTAGAGGAGACATAGTCACTTCCAGTGTGGGAGACAAAGGTACATCCAAATGATGGTGGATTGGATACCCCCCTCACTAAGAGGGAGTGTTGACGATACTGTAGCTTCGAGAGGTATTCCCACAAGAGGCTAAGGTTTCAGTCACGTGAGAATCTTTGTTGGCACCGATTTATCCTTTTGTTTCAGTGAAATCAACCCAAAATGAGGCTAGGGCCTTGTTATTGCACAATTTGTAGCTTGGGAAAATCCCAACCCAATTCACATAAGTGTGACAACTACGTGAGAATCTTTGTTGGCACCGATTTATCCTTTTGTTTCCGTGAAATCAACCCAAAATGAGGCTAGGGCCTTTTTATTGCACAATTTGTACCTTGGGAAAATCCCAACCCAATTCACATAAGTGTGACAACTACGTGAGTACCTACCCATTGTCACCTTAGATAAACATTCCCCTCTCTTTAGTGATGATGAAATGACCATAAAGGGGAAATCTCGGTGATCCTAGGGGGATTGAGATGGAAAGTGAGATGATGATGAGTGATTCCCCTATAGGTCAAGCTTGGAAGTGGAGAAAGGCTTGAAAAAGATTTTCGTGAAAGGGTAAATTGTTTTCAAGTCTCATGCACCTGCAAAACAATGTTAGCCTTTCCCAGAACAAGACAAATTGTGATAAACCAAGACTTTAAATAGTGGGGATCAACAAGAAACATTTTTGCCCCAAAATTGCAGAAGTATTGGAATATATATAAAATAAATGAATAAGTAATAACAACTTCAAATTGTCAATCAAAATCATGTACAAGATACTTGGAAATAAAACTAACAATCAATAGAGAAACTTCCAATTATTAGAGCAAGATTTTGATGATGTTAGAGAGTTGTTATATGATATTATCAAAAAATATTGTAATAGCCAAATTGGTGGATAAAACAATTGCTACATCAAAAAATTCTAACCACATAAATAAGCAAGTAAACCACCCAATATTTAGCCAATAACTAGTAGAATAATCACCAAGGCTTACAAGCAAGTTTTAGTGGTAGAATAGTGAGTAAATGAAGAGATTTAGATGAGTTTGTTGCAGCCTTAATGGCTGTAGAATTAATTTATAACAAAAAGAAGAATTAGTTGGCCAATCAAGATGCCATTAAGGCACAAGAGTGCTTATAACATATTAAATCAACTCCAACTTAGACAATTTCAATATCTCAACAATTTGCGTATTCCAATGCAATGATTTTATGTCTCAAATGCAAATTAGATTAGTGCATTATCAAATGGGTTATGGCGTCTCTTGTTACAAGAGCTAGTTGTGTTACTTCTCTAGGGGTGTGAGCCTTTTTACTCCCTAGAGCAAACAAAACTAAAAAGGTAAATCTAGGTGGGTGTAAGTCTTTTTACTTCTCCTAACAACCTTTGCAAAGTGGCTTATCCAAGATAATAGTGATAGATCTTAGCGGAGGGTGTATGCCTTTATACTCCTCCAATATTTTAACAAGTTAACTTTTCAACCAAGAAATAAACAACATAAATCATAAATTCCTTACCTAGTCCAAGAATTGGCAAGATAAAACCTTCTTTACCAAGAAGATTCCTTCACCAAAAGGCAAGTAATAGCATCCAAAAACACACGAGAGAGAGAGAGAGAGAGAGAGAGAGAGAGAGAGATGTGTGTGTGATTTTCCCAAGTAGGGCGAAAATTTCAGCCAACACTTATGTAATTCTCAAATGTGTTATGATAAAATGAAATGAGCAAGACCTTTATTTATACAAGGTCTTGTAAAACCAATTTGTCAACTTAAATAGGGTAAAACAAAAATTAGGGAGGCCGACCTCCTCTATTTTCCCCTTTACAACTTAAAATTCAAATA
>JZKD02S1792903.1:0-27615 GCA_000966675.3 Picea glauca | reverse complement strand
GAAGATATATTCACCTCAAAGTTCATATACCCTTAATAAAATAAAATCTCAAAATGAAAGAGATGTTTTTAACTTTTCTTTAATTTTGAGAACAATAATTAAAATATATTCAAAATAAAAAAGATGTTCAATTCAACTTTAATTTATATTTAATGCTCGTAAAATAAAATATAAATCAGAATGAGTTAAAATTTGAAACAAGGTATTATTACAATAGAAAAAATATAAAATATGTTTAACTTTTTTTTAAATTAATGCAATATTATTAAAATAAAATGGAAAAAAATACTATTGAAAAAAATAAGTGTTCAATTGAAATGGTGTTTAACATTTTTTTAATTTAAAATAAAATGCTCATAATACAAGAGGTATACAACTCAATTTTGATTGGTGTAATGCTCATAAAATAATTTTGATTTGTGTAATGGTTGAAAAACATAGATAAAATATGGTTGAACCATATTTTATCTATGTTTTTTAAGAATGATTCGAAGTTTTTTATATATGTACCATTTTTATAAATATCCTATTTGAAAATATGGTTGAAAATAGTCAAAACAAGTCATCAAATTATGGAATGTACTTTCAATGAAAAATGAAAAATTCTAGAATGTACATGTGCTACTTGTTTAAAAATATCGTAATGGTATTCCATCTTAAATTATTCATTCATGATCGACTTTGGACATTTTCCATTTTCTAACTTTTTTTTATTTTTTTTATTGAACTTTTATTAACTTTATGCACGCTGCACATACCAAATGACTATATTGACAACTTGTGACATATGAATGGTAGTATTGAAAGTGAACATGAGTATCGGTTTGATGGGCTTCTTGAAAAAAATATAATTTCAATACAATGGATCCTCTTTCATATATAAAACCGTTATCATCAAAATCTTCTAATAGCCCCATCTTTTGTTATGTGCATGACATCAAATAATATTTCATGTTTTCAGTGTTTTCTACAGGTGCAACCATGGAAAAAACATCTCCTACAAATAATTGGATATATTGGACAACAAATAGTTCGTGTTAGATTATCACACAAGTACATCTACAAGTTATTTGAAAAAATTTAAATATAAAAATTACCTTCTCTAACAAGATCAGAAACTCTATTGCCATCAAATGACACTATAGTTTCATTTGATTTCATCTCCTCTGAGCTTGCAAGTGGCATTTTCCCTTTTACATTAAGTTCGGTATGTCTCCAAGTTTTAACATATCTTGCATTTTCGTTTTCACAAATATCTATGGATTTTGTGTCCTCTATGCAAACTAAACAAAAACAAGACTCATTTATTCTATCAAACACAAATACATTTTAAAAACGTTTTGTTTTAACTGAATGTATTTTTCGTGTCCCAGGTATTGTACTAGAGTCACATGGGATTGATCTATTTACATGTTGGATTCCAACATACCAAAAAAACCTGCACAAGACAAGAACTTGTTAACTTTAAATCTCTCAAGAAAATGATTGAAGTTTGAATATAAATTTGAACACGTTCAAAAAAAAAAATCTTGTGTACATGTGTAACACTTATATATAGACACACCTGCGCACATCCCTTGACGGATTATATTCATGGCTTAGCGTCATTTTGCACTATTCAACAACTTGTTCAATGGATTCAAATCGATTGGCATGAGGGTTCAGTTGATACCTTCGAATTGCTCGTTTATTACATGTCCCTGCATCGTCGTGCTCTCCTTTTCCATGACCAGTCTCAAAAATATTCCAAAAATTTGTAATGTTTAATTTTTTATGAAGACGGCATAACCAATAGAATGATCATGAAGATTTGAACTGACCTGCACACCCATCTGACCATATCCAATGTCGATCGAATCGGATTTTGCATTCTTTCAATGAATCATAAAATTTATCAAAACAATGTTGTACATAATGTGTGTCGTGTGCTTGATCATCACTTATATAAAAGTGATATTCTTTAATAACATTTTGATTGTCGTTGGTGCTTTCTATGTTATCAAAACTCCCTTGAGCTTGTCTATATAGAACGTCAAAAAATATCGTGAATTGATCAGAATGATAATATTCGCTCTGTATTTTTTTGTGTGCAACGAATGTATAATTCTCTGCAAAATCAACTACAAACAAAATTGTCCCTGGTGGAAACACTTCACGGGATTGTTTGAATTGTAGATATTTCCATCAATCTCTATGTGAATGCTTGGTGTATTTATATATTTCTTCCTCAAACTTCTTCAAAAAATCTATCACACAAATTTTATCTACCTTCAAATCAATCCTTTTGGAAATAACATTTGAAGAATGTGGAGCAGTGTTGTTGATATATTCATATCTCTTCCAATTGACTCTTATATTAGAAAGTGATTGATCATTCATATCAATATGATACTTTGAATGAAACAAACTTAGATTTCCACAACGATCACATTTATTTCCACCAACACATTTTTTCTTGTAAAATAAATCATCATCTTCTCTTTCACATAGAATTTCAGATATAAAAACACGGAATGTGAAAGGAGGAGGTGAACCTAGCCATAAAGTTTTACCAAAATCCAAAAAAGTGTCGTAATACAACTCAAATTCCACATGATAACGACAACAACAAGTGTCAGGAACAGTGATGGGTCTAACAAACCATGGTTTTTGTTGCACAAATGTATTGATGAAAATTTTAACTTCTTTGTGCTCTTCTTTGAACTTATTGAACAACTCCAATTGTGTCATTGGAAATATATGTTTTGAATGTTGTTCATATTGTTTTCGTGTTATTCTTCGCCACAACACATCCATTGTATGTGGTGAAACATGAGATTCTTCCAACCAACAACTATGAGCCAATTCTTTAACATTTTCTGCAAGTCTATCTTTGTAGGGTTGTCTAGAAATCACTATCCAACAAGCCAATTCATCATATACATCTATTTGCAATCGAAATTTTCTATGTTTGTGCAATGTTTTTCTTGACGTTCCCATCGTTTTTTCCATGTGTCGTGTCAAATGATCTTTTATATTGCTAGATAAAACAATTGTTGTTTGTATCGCTCTACATGCAACACAGACATCTTCTTTTCGAGATTTTCCAAAATCTTTTAATACACTAGTTATATTGTTAAAAACATTCTATCTCACCTTTGTATCCTTTGTCGACTTTTGAATACCCAATAATGATGTAGTTTCTTTCAATTTTCTTGAATTCATTAGGCAAAGTAAAATTTGAGTTTGTATTGTTACTGATTCATCTTTGAAAAAAATACTATACATATTCTTAGTTCGATATCTTATATAATGCTTATCTTTTTTCTTCCCAAATTTTTTAGTATCAACGTTTTCTAATATTTCATCATTAATGTTGATAGATTCTACTGCATATTTCAATTTAAATTTTATATTAAAAAACATAAACCGAACACAAATTCACTAAACTATATATACTTGAGTGTTCATCTTGTATTATCAAAATTTATGTACATACCTATAGGTGATTCGTCTTCTCTTTAATTTTGGTTTCAATGTCTTTTGCTTCAATTTCGATTTCAATGCCTTCTGCTTCAATTTCGGTTTCAACGTCTTCTTCAACATTATGAGACAAATCTATTTATGTTTTTTGAAAAACATCAAATTGTAATTACAATTAATTATATTATTTACAATATTTTAAATTTGAATTCTATACTTTGAATTCTGTACTTTCTGAATACAGTCTCAATGTGTGTCGCGTGCTCGATCATCATATGTGTATGCATACCTGGTTGAACTTCTTCTTGTTGAAAATCTCTATTGACATTATCATCGTTTCTTTCTTCAAGATTTGCACGTTCTCGTTTCTTTCTCCAATAAAGCTCTTTCCTTTGTTCGATTTGGCGAGTATCATCTTGAGTGCGATCAAATTTTCTCTTGCACAAAATTTTGTTTCCCGTGACTTTTATAGTTATCTGTAAAAGATATGTTCAACAAAGACTTCATGTTGAAAAAATGATCAACATTTATCTTTCAACATATAAACTGTTATTCCAATAAAAACTTGAACAAACATCAATTACCTTATTCAAAAAAACAAAAAAAAATGATTTGAAACTTTGTTTAGGTGCTCTAGAAAAGCATCATGTATCGATATTGATCCTCTGATTAAGCCTATGGAACAAAGAGAATAAATAAAGAAAGAAAAGAATACAGTTGCAATTATTAATAGAAATTCTTTGAAATCCCTATCCCCGAGCTCATATATGTTTGTCCATCCGATGAATTGTGTTAAATGTGTTCGGCCGAAAGCCTATTTACACAATTTGGCGTGAAATGAAACGATTAGATGTGTCTTTTCATTTTTTCCGACCGACAGAATTCCCTCAACAAGATTTTGTCCGAAAGAAGTTTTTTTCGGCCGAAAAAATTGGAAACCGTTCAGTTTTGACGGTTTCCGTTAGAATTTAGCCTTCAGTCCAAAATAATATTTTTTCGACCGAAAACATGAAATTGGGACTGAAAACAAAAACCAGAGAATTTCCCCAAGCTTGCCTGACTTTCCGAGGTTGATGATTCCTACAAATAATGAGAATTTGGTTTCGAAAATGACACCAGCATTTCCAAAATTGAATCTACTTTCAATTCTTATAATTTGTTTTCTGTTTATTTATTTTTTTTTAATTTTTTTTTTTTTTTTTTTTAAATCACTGCATAATATTTTTTTAGCAGACATTATGATTTGGTGAAATGAAATATCGGTATCTCTAAAAATATACAGTGGAAAATTTAGAAAAAAATATATTCATAATCCTTAAACTATTCTTTTCAAAAGGGTATATTTAGATTTTAGTTTTAAGTAAAATTTAAGATAGATACAAGGTGTAGAAAAACATGTGTTTAAAATCTTCAATATTTTCAGCTTGGTCAACTTCAAAAAATTCTAGAAATTATAATATTCATCCGTTAGATTCAAAATTATAGTCATAATAAAATAGAGTCTCTGTAAATTGTTGCAGTATATTTCGTTTCTTAAAAACATAAGTTTAATAATAGATACATTGTTGTAGGAAAAAGTTATTCATTATCATTCCTTTCATTTTTAAGAAACATACTGTTAAACAATTGTCAAAATGACATATCAAATCGTGATAAAAAAAAAATGAAAAATAGTCATTGGAAAGCTAACAAAATTCTTCACAAGTTTTGTTTTTACTGTAAAGTGAAATTATAAATAAAAAAATACTTTTTTATGCCGAAAGTTGAAGAACTTGTGAAAATACAGTTATTTTTCTCATAAAACAAGCAAAAGTGTAACCCATCTTCATGATTTCACCCCCAATATGTTTTCAATGTAAGGTTGGGAAGGTGGTTCTTCTTTGATCATATATTTAATATCTTTTTCTGACTCTTTATCTTTCATAGCTTCATCATTCTTGAGTATCCTGATGGATCCTGGTTCCTTTCCTTGGAACTTTGCAAGCCTTTCTTTGTACTTATTACGAAAAAAATATCCAAATAACATAAAAACATTAGAAAAAGTACTCCACGCCTTGACAAAGAGATAATTTCAGATAATAAGCCTCTTCGAGGAGGAAACGTCCTTATAGACCACATAAATTCACAAATACAAGATGATTCCAAATGAAAAGGTCTCCTTGGTATATATAAGAGACCAAGAGGTACAATTACAACTAATGGATCCAAGACGACATAAATAAAATAACAATACTAATGTAATATGCCCCAATTAAGTGGTAATGTGACACTATTTAGGGCTTAACATGCCCCTCCCCTTTAAACAAGTGTTGTATGCAACGCTTGAGTAATTCTGGATGCTTATGTAAAATATTTAGCAGGTAGTTTCTTCCATTTAATGAGATACTCTGAAATGGATCTATTCCTCAGCTGGTGAATTCTTGTGTCAGTGATAGCTTCAGGATCCAATATGATTTTTCCTTTCTCATCAAGTTCTGGAAATATAGTTTGAACTAGGATCATGTCACCTTGTTGGCATCCCTAAATGTTTTTAACTTTTTAAAGAATCAAATAATAATCTATGTAGCTGCCTACCTGGGGTCGTACTTTTTTTGTTCTCCATGAGCAATTTTTGAAACTACAAATGTGAGTTTTCAGTTATTCCTAGTGTTTTTTTTTTCATGATTCGTTCATGACTGAAAGCATGAAAACAAAGAATTAAAACTTATGACTGTATTACCGCTTCATTTAAAAGTTTATGAAAGGTAGATGGCTCCATAGTTTTTGTTAATAAAGACTTGGTTTCCTGCTATCAATCTCATCTTCCTTATTGATTCCTCAAATGTGAGGCATGCTTATGGATTGTTATTTGAATCAACAAGGGTCCTTTTAGTTTAAACCTTGATGTATTTTTGTGGCTCTTGGTCATGCGTTCCCTTGTGACTACATTTTGGTTTTTAAAATTTTTCCTTATCCTAAACTTTAAAAACCAAACCTACCTTATTGTGCACTAATAAATTTTTAATGCACTCGGTTGTGGCCTGTACCATGTGAGAGGTGGCAGTACGACGACAAAAATCCCATCACTTCGAGCTTAATCTCGGGTTTTTCATGTACTCCTCGCATTCATTTCACAAAACGCCTATCATTTCGTATTGAGGAACTTCTATTCATATGCCCTAGGTTATTGATGAGTTTTGGGTCTGAAATGTCGCTCTGGTCTTCGAAACCCTCCTTACTCACTGTGTTTTATTGACTGTTTGTCAAATTCCCATGGACCCGGTTGTTAGGATTGAACCCAATGGGTCTCAGACCCTACTCCTGTGTGATGATGCAAGGGAATATCTCGAGTGTCGAGGCTGGCTTGTTTTTATTGAGAAATTCCAGGGATTCAACTTATGTACCGCTCAAGAGTTTTTCCTTTCGTTTGATGGATGCCGAGCCAAGGTGGGAGATGTTCAGGTCGAAGTCACAGAGGATTTTTTAGGTCAAGCAACATGTCTTCCTTTGATCTGGCAGAAGTGGTTCAAAAACGCTAAAGTCGAGGAGGTTCCATGGAGCCTTTTCTTCACGTCTCGAAAAATCAATTGTTGTGACAGAGGTATGCCTGTGTCCATGTTGAAAACCCAATGGCATGGATTGCTAGCAGTTTTGAAACAATTTGTGATGTGTGAAGGCCGTTTTGGTTTTGTTTTTCTTTATCACCTACATTTGCTCATGAATTTCATTGGGTTTCCATTAAATATGCCATATTACCTGTGGAGAAGCTTGTATAAAATGGAAAAGAGGTATAAAAGAAAACAATTGGATTCAAGCTTGTTTCACCACGGCTTGATAAAAATATTGTTAGTACACCAATTGAAGTTACAACATGATGAATGGAATGCCTTCCTGGCCCGAAACGGTTTTGTTGACTCCAATGCTATAGAGGTTGACAAGCCCATGTTAGAGGAAACCATAGTTCCTGCCAAAGCGGTCCCTTCATCTACACAGGCCTTTCTTACAGCCACCCTTAGTAAGCCTATATCTGACCCAAAATATGTTGAGAAAAGCCATGAACAACGCTCACGAACTGACGCCTCTGCTAAGAAAGCAAACAGACCTGTGGGCAAGCCATCTAAAGGTGATATCAATTTAGGTTTTAAAAATAAAAGGGCAGGTAGGTTTATCTTGAGGAAATTGTGAAATAAATCAAACCCTCATGTGAGCTCGATCAAAATGATAGAGATCCATGAAAGCTTAGACTCGGAGATCGACAGATTCTTGGCCGAAGAAGACCCTCCTTCTTTCCAAGAAGAACCCCACCAGGCTTACAATTTTGTGGATAACCTCCCACCTTGCTTGAAGCACAGTCAGGGGTTTCTAGGTATTAAGTTTGATAAAAATTCTAAAGGCAGCAGTGAAGACAGTCTGACACACAACCGTGGGTATTCTCAAACGGATGTCACACGTTTACAATGTGAAACTTGTTTGTTCTGGATTGACAAGTATTACACGGACATACCCATTTTACAATCACAAATCAAAACCCTTACTAATTTGGTCAACCCCCTAATAGATGAAAATCGTAGGCTCAATTCCATTGATCAGAGACAAGGAAAACGTCTGAAAACAACAAGGAACATCATACTAAAAAATGTCGAAAGTGTCACAACAATGATCAATTCTGAGATCATGTGAATTGATTTGATTTTCCAGTCGAAGGTAAATATTCGTTTTTGTTTTAAAATAGTGTTACATTCTTGTTCATAGAATAAATTAGATTTTATTGCTAAAATAAGACTAGCTACAAAATCAATAGATTATGTAGCCAGTCTATTCTTGCTCGAAATTTGGAAAATATTGGTTAAATGTATATCTAAATTTCTTTATTTCATCTTTTTCTTTCAGGATATTTGGGAGTTTATGGTGACTAAATGATCTGGAGATTTTTTGAGCTTATTATCCATATCCATGGCTCATTTTTGTGTAAACAGGAACAAACTCTTTTTTGTTTTTAGAGATCTAGTGTAATTTGGGGTGGTTATATTCCCCCTATTTTTGTAATCAGTAGATGATTGTAGAGATTTAATATTATCTTATAAGATAAGATAGTTAGCTTTTCTGAACCCTTTATAAACTCGTATTTTTTGTAATCAAATCATCTTGGTCTAGGGATGAAGTATGGACAATTAATTCACAGACTTGAATGGAACAAACATAAATATTACAGCTTTAGCTTCTTGTGTATGATGTCTTAGTTTAAGTTCTGTTTATCTTGACATGATAATAGGTGTTGATAGCTTTTGTCTTCATGCTTTATTATGAGTTGGGATAATTCATTTATAAATGTTGTCCATATGTGATGTTTTAGATATTATATAGGGTGATCATCTATTCAACTCAAATGATGAGATTTATCTTTAATTTTCTATTGAATGTTTAAATGAAAAGTTCTTACAATAAGATTTATCTCACTGTAATTGCTTGTAAATCATAAGATCACCGCGACTATTTGAATCATACGTTCTATTATTGAAACTCATTTTCCATCACATTGTTTCACAATTATTCAGAACAATCTTAAGGTTCATTGCAGGTTTACCTCTTCGACAAGGTGACTGGATATTCTCTATTATACAGACGTTCGATGCATGCCGATTAATTCATTAATAGGTTAATTCTTTTCTTTTTTGTCATTTGTTTTTCTTCGAAACTCTAATATATGGTATGGATTTGACCGTCCACATACTTTTGTTTCATAGTATGTTTTTCTGTTTAATCTTAGATAAATAAAGAAAAAAACAAAAAATAGTTTATGTGCTTTCTTTATCTGCTTTTGTTAAAGAAACCATCTTCACATAGATTTTTGTGATCTTAGATTAAAACTCGCAACTTGTATATCATGCACATAAATAAGATAGACATATCCGTTGTGTAAATATTATTTAAAATAGTTATATAGATACATATGTACGTTAAGTAGTTATTTAAATAGTTAACTCTTTTTCTTTTTGTTTCTTTTAGGACTTTTAGATTGGCCAACGGAGCCATTAAACCCATCAAAGCAAGTCATACCAAACGGCTTGGGTTATTTAGACAACCCCGGACCAGACTCGTTCTTCCAATTGGCGGATGGACATTTTCGCTCGTCAACAAATGGTGCTGGAAGGAGGGCCAACTGACAAGATGGACTTGTAGGAGCCTTTATTTTAAATGTATTCAATTTCCCCATGGCTCCCCAAATCACTGTGTTGGAACATGCTTTCCACTTCTCATTACCTGATATTCCCAACAAGACAGTCTTTCTCTTTTCCAAACTTACCTTTGATGGTGGGGGGAATGTATTTGCAAAAGACCATATTAACAAGTTTTGGTGTAAATGCATCAAGCATGATATTTCTGATTTAAAGGTTTTGTGCAGATTGTTTTCTTTTACTTTTAGGGGTCGTATTAAACATTGGTTTGAGTCTTTTCCAGCGTATCACATTTTTTATTGGTTTCAATTTGTAGAGGAATTTTTAGATGCTTTTGAAATCTATGATTACAATCAATTATGTGAAGAAATTCAGACTTTGCTAATCAATGGTGATTCATCTTCAAAAGGATTTTTGACAAGAATCCATCATGTTCTTTGTAAATTTAATCTTGATGACATGTCATTTGTATTAAATCTCCTCTATAATGCTTGCATCCAGTCATATTTTATCACAAATGATGAAGCAGTTACAAATACTATAGAATTGTGTTCACAAGATGAGAGGGATCCATCCGAAAATGTTGAACAAGCAAGGGAGGTAGAATATATTGAAAATGTTCTTACTGACAATCAAATTGGTTTTTCCTCTGAATAATTGTATTTTCAGTCCTCGACCATCGTGGAAGAAGATTCGATGTTGGGTCAAGGTGAATGTCCTCGTTCTCATAACTCTTGCTCTAATCAGTATTTAAATTCGATTATTGAAGAAGAATTAGGTGATGAAAATGATCTTAAGCATTCTAACATTCCAATGAAACTGATTAGAGATGTAGATATGCAATTGGAAAAAGAAAACTTAAACCCTCATCTACAAATCGTACCTTATCAACATGAAAGATCAGATGTTTTCCATGAAAGTTTTGAATTATCTATCGTATAGGAGGCAAATTTAGATGATCATATTATGTTGAAGAATTTTTCACCAAAACATAGTGAAAGTTTTAAGAAAAATGAAGAGGAATGTCTTGAGAATACCATTTTTAAATATCATAGCTCAAGATATTATTTGTATGTGCTCATTTCTGATTCCTTTTACTCTTTATATACCGATCTCTTTTTAGATTCTAGTGGACTTGATACTTTACCCACAATATCTTACTCTTTGCCATCACAATCAAATCTTTTCGATATGCCAAAATTTGGTGAAATTAATTCCAAACATAACATTGATAAAGTTGGATTTGACGCTCTTTCACTTTCATCACTCACATGGGAAAATGACATGTTGTGAGATGATTTTACAAAGTTTATTGTTGAAAACGACAATGTACTCTATCTTATGGAGATCAAACATTCTAGGTTGCATATTCGTTCTTTGATTAGCTCAAATTTTAATGTTTATGCTTCACATTTTGAAATGATCAATCTCATCAAAGGAAGCATTCAAACCAATGATCTAATTGATGTCACGAATCCTCTTATGATGATTTCCCCATTGATATATTCGTTTCATCAAAGTCATGGTTTGCATCCTCATTTTTGTGACAGGATCTTAGGATGGCTTGAATATTCATATATATAAAATATTCATAATAAATATAAAGTTGTGCTTGCTTTGTTTTTACCTAAGTATCTTGGAAGTAGGCACAACATATTTCTTTTAGATCCTCCATGTGAAGAAATTAATGAACACTTAGAGAATTGTCAGGAGGATGGGGCACTTCAGCCTTGGCTGATGGTTATTTCATTTCCCCATAATCTTGACAAGTTTTCCAAACTTACTTACACTCGCCCATGCCATTATGACCCATATCACGACAAGATTGTTGAATGGCTGGAGAATTCATACAACAAGAATATTCAAGGGAATGGTAAGATCATGCTTACTTTGATTTTAAATGATGATTATGAAGGCAAGTGTGATATATTTCTGTCATTTTTTTATATATTACCATTCTTGTTAGTAATGTTTGATTTTGTTTCCATTGCAGGATTGGAGTTACTCAGATGGCTACATTGGAAGCATGACTTCACATATTATTCTTATTTGTTTAGTAGTTAGGGTAGGTTTAGGAGTAGGTTTTATTTTAGTTTTATTCCTCACTATTTCTCTTTGTAATAATGCAGTCATGACCAGAAGTGGATGCACCAAATATGACTGTTGTCAGGGAAGTCTGCTTGATCCTCTTCTCTCTGCTTTTCGTTGAACATTTATTTTCAAAAAACACAGTATCGTCATGAAAATATTAATTGGAGAGTAAAGAGATAAATAAATCTGAAGTGTAAATTCAACCCTAACCCAAGGTGCCCCAAGTAGGACTGCTTTCACATCGATGAGGATTTTTTCTATTTTTTTTAGTTTCCCAAAGGATTTTTCGCATGATGTTTTCAAACCCATCTTTGTATATATTTTTTCTGTTTTGATTTATTTTCTGGTTTTTGGTTCTTTTTATTTTGTTTGTTTTCACTACTTTCTGGTTAAACTGTGTCTGTCTCACCTTTTGTTTCAAGAAGAGGAGAACATAATGCTTCATCTTAAAACAACTATCAAAGACTGTCAGAGCATCAATTGTTGTGTTTTTCTAAAAAGGTAGACTAGTGAAAGATGGTATTTTGTTTGAGAATTGATTTATCAGTTTCAATTTGCATTTGAGAGCAAACACGACTATCATTAAAATCTCTTTACTCTGTCCTTTCTTTTAAGAAAGAAAATCAAGGATGCCTTCCTTTCCTCGAAAGATTAGTTTCATCTGTAAACTATTTTCAAATCACGATGAAGGTTATTAGGAAAAAAATTAAAAGGCCTAGAAAATAACAAGTTTTGTAAAAACTAAATTTTAAGCGTCACCCCGCTCTGCTGAATGTCTTTAAAATTATATCAGACAGTGAACAATTTCTCAAGAGTTGTGGGAAGTGTTTGTAAACCCGTCGGGACACTGAACAGGTCTGCTGGCAGTGGGTAAATGCATGCATGATTCCAAGACAACTTCGTTGGGGTACTGAACAGGCCCACTAGCAGCAAAGCGATTTCAGGTTAAAGAAAATTCTCAAGTGTAAATTTTGATTTTGGTCATAAGCATCCTTCATTACTATTTGAAATTTCTTGGATAGGATAAAGGCATTAGAGTGGGTTAATTGACATCCCTATCGAGGCTATGGACGCTTGCTGGTAGCAGTGGCCCTGTCAACAGTATTGGAGCCAATAACTTAAACGTCATGGCTTTCATTTGTTAAGTCTGTCACCAGATTTCAATTTTTTTTAACAAAAGATATCTTAAGCTGGACCACGTAATGATTATCAAAGATGGTCAAATGTCTTTCAGTTGTTCTTTGATTTGAAATCATTCAAAAATTTCTAACCTGGAATCGTCAGTGATACAGAGATAAATGATTGTCCCAGTAAGTCGCCATTGCTGGCAGCCCTACATGTTTTTAACTTTTTAAAGAATCAAATAATAATCTATGTAGCTGCCTACCTGGGGTCGTACTTTTTTTGTTCTTCATGAGAAATTTTTGAAACTGCAAATGTGAGTTTTCAGTTATTCCTAGTGTTTTTGTTTTCATGATTCGTTCATGACTGAAAGAATGAAAACGAAGCATTAAAACTTATGACTGTATTATCGCTTCATTTAAAAGTTTGTGAAAGGTAGATGGCTCCACATTTTTTGTTAATAAAGACTTTGTTTCCTGCTATCAAGCTCATCTTCCTTATTGATTCCTCAAATGTGAAGCATGCTTATGTATTGTTATTTGAATCAACAAGTGTCCTTTTAGTTTAAACCTTGATGTATTTTTGTGGCTCTTGGTCATGCGTTCCCTTGTCACTACATTTTGGTTTTTAAAATTTTTCCCTATCCTAAACTTTAAAAACAAAAACTACCTTATTACGCACTGATAAAGTTTGAATGCACCTGGTTGTGGCCTGTAGCATGTGAGAGGTGGTAGTACGACGATAGAGAGCCCATCACTTTGAGCTTAATCTCAGGTTTTGCATGTACTCCTCGCATTCATTTCACAAAACGCCTATCACTTCGTATTGAGGAACTTATGTTCATACGCCCTAGGTTATTAATGAGTTTTGGGTCTGAAATGTCGCTCTGGTCTTCGAAACCCTCCTTACTCATTGTGCTTTATTGAATTCTTGTGAATTCCCATGGCCCCAGTTGTTAGGATTGAACCCAATGCGTCTCAGACCCTGCTCATGTGTGATGATGCAAGGGAACATCTCGAGTGTCGAGGTTGGCTTGTTTTTATTGAGAAATTCCAGGGATTCAACTTGCATACCGTTCAAGAATTTTCCCTTTCATTTGACAGATATTGAGTCAAGGTGGGAGATGTTTAGGTCGAAGTCACAGAGAATTTTTTAGGTCAAGCAACAGGTCTTCCTTTGACCAGGCAGAAGTTTTCAAAAAGGATAAAGTCAAGGAGGTTCCATGGAGCCTTTTCTTCACGTCTCGAAAAATCAATTGCTGCAACAGAGGTATGCTCGTGTCCATGTTGAAAACCCGATGGCATGGCTTTCTAGAAGTTTTGAAACAATTTGTGACGTGTGAAGGCCGTTTTTTTTTTTTTTTTCTTTATCACCTACGTTTGCTCATGAATTTCATTGGGTTTCCATTAAATATTCCATATTACATGTGGAGAAGCTTGTATAAAATGGCAAAGAGGTATAAAAGAAAACAATTGGATTCAAGCTTGTTTCACCACGGCTTAATAAAAATATTGTTAGTACACCAATTGAAGTTACAACATGATGACTGGAACGCCTTCCTTGCCCGAAACGGTTTCGTTGACTCCAATGCCATAGAGGTTGACAAACCTGTGTTAGAGGAAACCATAGTCCCTGTCAGAGAGCTCCCTTCATCTACACAGGCCTGTCTTACATCCACCCTCAGTAAGCCTATATCCGACCCAAAATATGCTGAGAAAATCCATGAACAACGCTCATGACCTAACGCCTCTACTAAGAAAGAAAACAGACCTATGGGCAAGCCATCTAAAGGTGATATCGATTTAGGTTTTAAAAATAAAAGTCCAGGTAGGTTGATCTCGAGGAAATTGCGAAATATATCAAACCCTCATGTGAGCTCGATCAAAATGATCGAGATCCATGAAACCTCAGCCTCGGAGATCGACATATTCTTGGCCGAAGAAGACCCTCCTTCTTTCCAAGCATAACCCCACCAGGCTTACAATTTCGTGGATAACCTCCCACCTTGCTTGAAGCACAGTCAAGGGTTTCCAGGTATTAATTTTGATAACAAATCTAAAGGAAACAATGAAGACAGTATGACACACAACCGTGGGTATTCTCAAATGGTCATCACAGGTTTACAATGTGAAACTTGTATGTTCTAGATTGACAAGTATTACACAGACATACCCATTTTACAATCACAGATCAAAACCCTTACCAATCTGGTTGACTCCTTAACAGATGAAAATCGTAGGCTCAATTCCATTGCTCAGAGACAAGGAAAACGTCCGATAACAACAGGGAACATCATACTAAAAAATGTCGAAAGTGTCACAACAATGATCAATTCTAAGATCATGTGAATTGATTTGATTTTCCAGGTAAAGATTTTTTTTTGTCGTAAAATAGTGTTACATTCTTGTTCATAGAATAAATTAGATTTTTTTTCTAAAATAAGACTAGCTACAAAATCAGCAGATTTTGTAGCCAGTCTATTCTTGCTCGAAATTTGGAAAATATTGGTTAAATGTATATCTGAATTTATTTATTTCATCTTTTTCTTTCAGGATATTTGGGATTTTGTGGTGAATAAATGATCTGGAGCTTTTTTGAGCTTATTAGCCATATACATGGCTCATTTTTGTGTAAATAGGAACAAACTCTTTTTCGTTTTTAGAGATCTAGTGTGATTTGGGGTGGTTATATTCCCCCTATTTTTGTAATCAGTAGATGATTGTAGAGATTTAATCTTATCTTATAAGATAAGACAGTTAGTTTTTTTGAACCCTTTATAAACTCGTATTTTTTGTAATCAAATCATCTTGGCCTGGGGCTGAAGTATGGGAAATTAATTCACAGACTTGAATGGAACAAAAATACATATTACATCTTTAGCTTCTTGTGTATGATGTCTTAGTTTAAGTTTTGTTTATCTTGACATGATAATAGGTGTTGATAGCTTTTGTCTTCATTCTTTATTATGAGTTGGGATAATTCATTTATAAATGTTGTCCATATGTGATGTTTCAGATATTATATAGGGTGATCATCTATTCAACTCAAATGATGAGATTTATCTTTAATTTTCTRTTGAATGTTTAAATGMAAAGTTCTTACAATAAGATTTATCTCACTGTAATTGCTTGTAAATCATAAGATCACCGYGACTATTTGWATCATAYGTTMTGTTATTGAAACTSAGTTTCCAGCACATTGTTTCRCAATTATTCARAACAATCTTAAGGTTCGTTGCAGGTTTAMCTCTTCGACAAGGTGGCTGGATATTCTCTATTATACAGACGTTCGATGCATGCCGATTAATTTATTAATAGGTTAGTTCTTTTCTTTTTTGTCATTTGTTTGTCTTCAAAACTCTAATATATGGTTTGGCTTTGACCATCCACATAGTTATGTTTCATAGTATATTTGTCTGTTTAATCTTAGATAAATAAAGAAAAAAAACAAAAAATAGTTTATGTGCTTTCTTTATCTGCTTTTGTTAAAGAAGCCATCTTCACATAGATTTTCATGAGCTTAGATTAAAACTCACAACTTGTATATCATGCACATAAATAAGATAGATAGATCTGTTGTGTAAATATTATTTAAAATAGTTATATAGATACGTATGTATGTTAAGTAGTTATTTAAATAGTTAACTATTTTTCTTTTTGTTTCTTTTAGGACTTTTAGATTGGCCAACAGAGCCATTAAACCCGTCAGAGTGAGTCATACCAAATGGCTTGGGTTATTTAGACAACCTCGGACCAGACTCGTTCTTCCAATTGATGGACGGTCATTTTTGCCCGTCAACACACCTATAACCTTCTTTAAGCATGAAACGGGTAAAACTGGGTGTAGTTGCGAAGATGAAAATATCTCCAATTTGTATTCCATAGTACCAATATTTTTCAACACCTTATAAGGGCCATAATATGTCACACACCCACTACGGCATAATAAATTTTTCACCTTTTCTCTAGGGACAGAATCCCTGAAGTTCTACGGGGGCTTAGTGCAGGCTATCTCTTCCCTTTTCCACCTCCATGTGATCGTTGGTTATGACCACCGGCCAAACAACTAGGCACATTTTCGCATTTCGCGACTCAGCGATATAAGTGAGTCGAGTCTTTCGACTCTGCAAACCCTGAAATGTTGAAATGTCGAACCCTGAAAGGGCTGGCGAGTGACAAGATCCCCGCTTGGGTCTTGTCCGCGTGACCTTGTTTCGTGACCACGCGCCAAATCGACAAAGCATTTACCAGCTTTTCGTGATTCGGGGAATCATGATGCGATGTCTCTTCCTCTCCCTTTCAAATCCCGAAAACTCCGTAATCTTCGAAGTTCCCCTCCAAAGGGATATCAACGGCTATAAGCCTCCCTTGATCCGACGGTCCTGGCCGTATCAGGATTTCAGAAATCGGGAGTTCAAAATGCAAGAGAGTCAAGTCTTTCAACTCTTCAAACCCAAAAACCCGATACTCGAGTCCTTGTATGAGATCCAAAAACTCTCGATGTCTTGGATCCAACGGTTCAAATATTTTCGGAGTTTCATGAACCGGGAGTTCATGATACAACGAATCCAAAACTCTTGTCACTCCAATCCCCGAATCCTGATATGGGGATTCGTGTAGGAGATCAACGATCCTCGAGGATTTGGATCCAACGGTCCATGGGATATCGGAGCTTTCCCTGAACTCTGACTACTCACCACGCGTCTCCTCTGATGGACGATCTAGATCCTTTCGGGACTCCTCCTTTCTGCCATAGAGCGCATCGGGGTTTTGGGTACTGGGATTTCATGAATTGCAAAGACAAGGCTTCTCGCCCTTTGGTTTCTCGAGTGTCGAAATGTCGACTGGAAACCACATGTCCCTCCGATGGACGGCTGCGACCTTTACCCACGATCAACCATTATGATCTTTTCAGGATGATAAATGGTCACGATAAAATCCTGGATTTCTCAAACTTATTCACACTTAAACCGATTCGGGGTTTCGTTTATCAGGATTTCGCAGCTTGCGAAGACAAGGGTTCTTTCCCTTTGGTCTCTCGGGTGCTGAAACGTCGACCAATAGCCACATGTCCTCTACAAATGGACGGTCCAGGTAACTTCCATGGATCTTGGGATCTATGGTCCCGATTCCTCCGCTACTCACAAAGATAAAAGAAAGAGGTTGAGGCATTTAACGCCCTCGTTTCTTCCTCCAATCTAATGGTCGTGACTGACCGCAAATATTATGATAGAATCTCATTCGTTGTGCGATGCTTATCCACACTTTAAACTATTTTGGGGTTTCATTTGTCGGGATTTCGCGACTCGCGATGACCAGGGTTCTTGCCCTTTGATTCTTCAAGTGTCGAAACGTCGAAACACTTATCGAC
The DNA here is from genome assembly GCA_000966675.3 of Picea glauca. Taxonomy (NCBI): domain Eukaryota; kingdom Viridiplantae; phylum Streptophyta; class Pinopsida; order Pinales; family Pinaceae; genus Picea; species Picea glauca. Next base: position 9,415 of record JZKD02S1792903.1, on the reverse strand, counting down.
CGCCACGTTCCCTTACAAAAGGACAGTCCAGATACTCCCACGAACCTCGGGGATCTACGTTCCCAATTTCTTCGCTACTTACGAAGATAAAAAGGAAAGGGGTTGAGGAATTAATGCCCTCATTTCTTCTTCCAATCTAATGGTCGCGATTGACCTTAGATATTCTGACAAGATCTCGTCCGTCGATCGATACTTAACCACACGCTGCCATTTCGGGATTTCTTAAATCAGGGTTTCAGGACTCACGAGTACAAGAAAACTCGCACCTAGACACCCCGGGTGCCGAAACTCTGAAAACTCTTAATTTACCCCGATGCTAATAATTCAGGATTTCGCAAGTCGGGGTTTCAAGACTTGCAAGTGCAAGGGGACTTGCCCTTGGGTATTCCGGGTACTGAAATGTCAAAATGTTTGGATCTACGAGGACCATTCTTCCTCACACAGGATGGCTAAGACTTGTGCCACCAAATCCTCTTTTAGGTTCTTGGTAATCTTTCCAGAGAGGGTATCTCTATGGAGAGATCTATTCCGGGTATTCCTGGAGACGAATAAGGGCATAGATTTCCCGAAAGTAGACTTGAAGTATGAATTAGTTCAATATACGTATATATAAATCTATCTATAAACATAAGCCATACGTGGTCCTTCCAATAAAAACATGCAACCACCATTTATGATCAAAACACCACACAGACAGTCTTATACTCAAACCATTCATAAATTGCACAGACTATGAGCATACATGTGAGCATATAAATTTCAAGATACAAGATATAACACTTATTAGAAAAACACCAGAGGTGATGCAACTTCTGAGAGGGGTGCTCATTTGCACCCAACCATAGGCTCAGCGACTCCAAATGGATTTACCACTAGCCACCCCCGAGCTGAGACCACGATGCTGCGAGATTGAGTCTCAATTCACCAGTGACCGAGAACAAAGGTTACTCCCCTTCTTCTCCTCTATCACTCACTCTGTATTTTCAAGAGTTCTTTCCCTTTTTTTTTTCATTCCCTCGCGTCTGCCCCTTCATCGCACACTCTTCCTGCCTTTTCTCTTTTCGGCGAGGTTGCGTGTGGCACGATCTTCCTCGCGATGGTCAGGTCTGAGGACTCTACGGATGGGAAGTTCACCCCCATCCCTCATTACTCATGAGGATCCATTTACCTACCAAACTGGTGAGTCATTTAATTCGGGGCCAGCGAGCCACTCTTGGTTCTCCGGGCCAGTGAAGTCCAAATACGGTATTGGTTTCGGTGGAAGTTAACGCCACCGTTCCAGGTGCCCTCCACCACCTTTCTTCAGCCATCGTGGTCTCTTTTTCAGAACACCCCCTCTTAACAGTCCTGCAATATATATATTCATAATATTATTTACATTCATCGAACTTTTTCACAAGGTCCATTCACATCACACATTCACATTTCTGATTTTGCCACAATACTTGGCCAGTATAGTTATTTTTTACAGACTGGGGGAAACAGGGTGTTACAATTCCCTCCCCCTTAAAGGAACACTGTCCTCGGTGTTCTTTCTCAAACACCTGTCATGCCTTTCTCATTCGACCACTTTAGAGGGCTTGACCTTCATCCTTGGTCCATTCCTTTTTTAGGATCTCAGTCTTCGTCACCTACCTTCCATAAGTTTTTGGACAACAAGCACATTAATCACAATTTTGTGCAAAAACATTTTATTGTTGCTCATAATTCAAAAGGAAAATTTCATAATCTGAGCACAATACTTATCTGTGTAGTTTATGGATCTGTATCCACATGGTAGTTTTGTTATCCATGCTCATCGTCCTCCTTGACGTACCCATTGGATGCATGATTCCAATTCAATAGCTCACAAGAGCTATCATGATTTCATCTTCCTTTCCAAGGTTTTCCCGCACGGGAAACTACCCACTATGTGCATGATCCCAATAATTTATAGGAAATTATTAAGGTCTCCTCTTCCTTGTGGTCACTCTCCCTCCAGGCCCAGGCTCAGGCATCCCCTTCACTGTTATACAGTCCCTCGAGCGATCCATCTTGCCCTGCCGAGGTTTTCTTGCACAGGAATCTTAGATATCCTATTGAGTCTTACAGTCAAGGCGTCCCTCAGACTTGCTCTGTCGAGGCATCCCTTCGGCTTGTGTTACCTCAACACAATAATTTTCAGGCGATCATGGCTTATCACGGGGTTTTCATGGCTCAACAGTAGCCACATTCATCATCTTCAGCTCTGACAGCCTTCATCTGTTCCTTTCAGAACAAATCTTTTCTTCTCACCTGTATCACAGGTACACAAGATTTCGTGAGACGTCATCATAAATTCTAACTTTCAGAATTTTATTGCAAACCTGTCACCCACAGATTTATCAAGTCTCACGATTTGTTTTCATATTTGTCTCTCTCAGGAACCAGATTCATAATTATGGGACTTTCCTTCCCATAACATTTTAGCTCAGTAGGAAATCGGTCTTCCTTATGGGCTTACAACATTGCCATATCCAGGACTCCTTCTTCCTGCATTCATTCCTCAGCTAATCAAATTGTTAGTTCTCATGTACATACATTTTATTGCACCTTTACAACATTGTCACAACAATTTCAGGATTGTGCATACTAACAATCAAATTCACTTTCTCAAAAGGAAATAACATTCCTTGCAGTTTGGCTTAGTAGGCAATCGGTCTTTCCTATGGGCTTACCTTACTGCCACATCCATGACCCCCCCCCTGCTTCCTGCGATTCATTCTTCAATCAGCCAAACAAATTGTTAGATTTTCCATATCCAAATGTAATTCAACATTTCAAAGGGTTTTAACAGATGTGCCACTATCCATGGCCACATTCATACCCAATGCATTCTTGCATTGATTTCAAGTTCGTCACACTTTATGACCGTTTCTTAGCCATGGGGTGTTATAATTTAATCGACCTTTTCCTCATATGGTTTTTTTGTTTTCATTCATTCTTACAACAGGACCACGCTTCCTACTATAGGCCGATCACGACCCCAAATTAGTACATATTAAACATAAACATTTTGCATGAATGCGCCCACGCATTATGCCTTCATTAATAACTAGGGTGCCAACACTCATGGCCATCCAAATTTGGTTTTCTCTAACACCTATACTACGTGCGTAGAAATGTTGGAAGGTACTCCTTCCTTAATGAGAAATCCCTTGCCTGTCCTTTATGCAAATATGCATTTCCTAGAAGTAATTCCATGCAACGTGCTATCTATGAGCACTTTTGTTTCCAATCGTTCCTTGATTGGTCCATGTGTTCATGACATATCAGTTCATGAAGTCTTCTGAGGGTTACAACCAGTGTTTACTACCATAGGTTCATACCTCCATTATTCAGGTTCTCCTTCCTAAATCATACCCTACTTGGGTATCCAAGGCATACAACTTCCCTTTCAATTTTATGCAAATATAAAATATTTTGGAAGGGGTTCTTACCAAATCCATTCATACCCTATGCCACACATTCATGAATATCTTTATACCGGCTCTTGGCTGCTAGCATCCTCTCTTTGTTCTCTACCTTATCAGTAGTGTTTTAGCAGGATTTTCACAGTCCCGTCAACAACCTTTCGATTGCAGCCTTTCCATGGTCACCCTCTACTTGAGGTTGTTCATTATTGGCAACTGTATTTCTCAATAGTTCCAATATTATTCCTTTCTACACATGACATACACCATAGGCACATTAATCGTCACGTAAATTGAAATGCAAATATCATAGCGTTTAATTAATAAAAACATTTTCAGGCATGTCTAGCATATATGTATGCACTTCATCACATTATCCTTAATGTTTTTCATGAGTGTAACACAACAATTCTCAATCATTTTCACAGTATTACAACCATCATTATTATGGTGTCAAATCATTTTCATTCATCAATGTACTAGCTTTCTCATCCCATAGAAACGTAATGCACAGCAAGGGAAGAATTGAGGGCTCTCCCCTTCTTCCAATTCTTTCTACATCACCTGGGGCTTTTCAGCCTAGTCAAGTTATATCTAAGGTCTCACTGCCTCTCCTTAATCACAGTTTCAACCAAGCCGTACCAATTAAACGTACCCATTTATTCATTCAATCATACACAGGGGGTTTATTTGCCTCTTACCAACCATACTGGTTTCCACAACTGCTCTTTTTCTGAGCAACTCTGGGCTAGGCTCATCCTAACTCTTAGGATACTTCAGCATGCTTCAGTAGAAACTCTTTGCTCATAATGAATCATGAACATGTGCATCCTACACACTACCATTCGGTTATCAGAATTGGTCAATATTCAGTTGTTAGTCTTCTATTCATTACATGATACTTTAACAATGTAATCCATGATTCTTATACATGGACAGGCCTTGTAGCCCATTATCCAACCTTCAACAATTATCAGGTTTGTGACACTGTTCTTCTGACAGAGACCTTATATAGTTCCTCCACCGAGAACTTCTTCAGCATGCAACTTCCTTGTTGCAGATCCATCATCACTTGTGATGGCCTCAACCTTGAGTTATCCTTTTTGGTGGTCTACCAAATATTCCCCTTAAGGAATATAAACATGCATATTTGTTAACTTACATCTATGGTGTACTTAACCACTTTCATAATCCTAAGCCTACATGTAGCCATCGTAGGTATATTTCATAGCCTACATACATTTCCATTTTTTTTTTTTTTTAAATCAATAATCTTAGGATTGTTCACAATCCTTCTCATGTGATCTTCAAAGGCATAAACATTTTCCTCTTATCATGACATTAGAGTATCCTCACTCGTTTACTCTTTCATTTAATTGTACTGGCTTTTCCTAGGGGAATGGAGTACATTCCCCTTAAGCTAAGACAGAACCTTCGCGACTCTTCAAAATGGAGTCAACCATGTATCCATGGTATTCATTCAATTTTGGCAAGTGTAATTCTCACCTCATGTTTCACTCATCAGGGCCATCATATTGGGCCTCTAGTATACTTATACTCTTACATCATACATGTGCATTACTTGCACGTTCTATATCATTCATACCTTACTGGTATGAGTATCAGGCTTCTTAATATGAAGCTCCTCAGTGCATTAAACTCATGCACTATTCATCATACTAGCTTACGCCCTCTCCTCATGCGACCATCGGCGGTGAACATGATCCGATTAAAAAGGCGCTTCGCATTTCGCGATTCCAGAATTCCTGTTGCAAGAAGCCTCTGTTTCCTAGATTCCCGAAATCGGAAAACCCGAAACTAAGGTTTTTTTCAGCTCTTTCATCTGCATGACCCTTTTCTCGGAACCTGGGGTCAATTCTTAGACACGGGTTAGGATCCCATATTTCGGTGAATCCGTGGACAACTCTCCACCATTTCCCCAAACTTTTGATCCATGCGGGCCCAACAATTTGGATCCCATGGTCCAGATCTCTCTGGAAATCAACGGTCCTGATCAAGTCCCAGCTTTCCAACCAATGGTTGTGATTATGTTGCGATTTCGCGTTTCATGACTTCGGGACTTCTATTGTGAAGAACCTCAACTCCTTCGATCCCCGAAATTGTGAAATTCTCTCTGGATGATCAACGATCCAATTTTGCTCCTTGATCAACTGCTATGATCCTTTCATGAATTTCTTAATGCTTCTTCCAATCCCTTTTGATTTTGTGAAATTTCGGTACCTCCTCGAAACTAACCAGTGCGCTACTTCTCCGAGATCGAACGAATCGAATCATTTCGGTTCTTTCTGAATGGATCTTGACTCTCGATCCCATCCAATCTTCAAAATTCTTTTCTGAAGGATTTCTCCCGCTATCTCTTCTGAGCTTTTTAGGTTTCTTACCGGACTAGTCTCATAGTCATGACTCATACGGTGTTACCCTCTCCTTATGGAAATGACCAACAAGGGTCACTTTTTTGGGAATTAGCAACAGTCCCAAAGGACTCCTCAAACAGGTTATCCTCAATGTCGATTCTAACCATTATAGGTTAGGTAAATCTGACCCTACATATTTTCACCAGTCCTCTCACTCATGAGGAATTATATGCTCAAGGTTTAGTCTCTTAATAATACAGTGATCATAACTTTCTAAGGATCTTACCAGTCCCTACTAGATTTCCCAATCATGAAGGAGTTCTTCATTTGGGTCTTAATCCTTATCTAACCAGCCATCTCAATTGCAAGAGACTCTACCTACTTTAGTAGGTAGCCATCGTAACACTAAAACAGGACAACGCAGTTCATGTCCCTTGTCTGGCTCGTGCAACTTCATAGAACAATTTATTCCACCTCTGTCATTCACACTCAGATCTTATTAGTGATAACAATCAGTGCATCCCTACTCCTATAAGAGTAGTTACCATTTTAATCAGAGGGGTTATAGAAATTCCTAGATTACAGTTTCATTTTGCAATCCTTCTCCTTAACGAGAAAACGTAGATAATAATATCTTCTTACGCGGCTCGTACCTAAGCCCAAGCAGTCCAAGTGTTGCAACCATGCTCTGATACCAATTTTTCACACACCCACTATGGCATAATAACTTTTTTGCCTTGTCTCGAGGGACAGAATACCTTAAGTCCTATGGGGACTTAGCGCAAGCTAGATATTCCCTTTTCCACCTCCATGTGATTGTCGGTTATGACCACCAGCCAAACAACTAGGTGCCTTTTCGCATTTCAGGACTCAGCGATATAAGCGAGTCGAGTCTTTCGACTCTGCAAACCCTGAAATTCCAAAATGCCGAACCCCGAAAGGGCTGGCGAGTGACAAGCTCCTCGCTTGGGTCCTGTCCGCGTGACCTTGTTCCGTGACCACACGCTAAATTGAAAAATCACTTACCAACTTTTCGCGATTTGGGGAATCGCGAGGCGATGTCTCTTCCTCTCCCTTTCGAATCCCAGAAACTCCGTAATATCCGAAGTTCCCCTCCAAAGGGATATCAATGGCTATAATCCTCCCTTGATCCGACGGTCCTGGCCATATCGGGATTTCAAAAATCGGGAGTTCGAAATGCAAGAGAGTCAAGTCTTTCAACTCTTCAAACCCCGAAACCCAATACATGAGTCCTTGTATGAGATCCAACAACTCTCAATGTCTTGGATCCAACGGTTCAGATATTTTTGGAGTTTCGTGAACCGGGAGTTCACGATGCAATGACTCCAAAAATATTGTCACTCCAATCCCCGAATCCTGATATGGGGATTTGTGTAGGAGATCAACGATCCTCGAGAATTTGGATCCAACGGTCAACGGGATTTCGAAGCTTTCCCCGAACTCTGACTACTCACCAGGCGTCTCCTCTGATGGACGATATAGATCCTTTTGGGACTCCTCCTTTCTGCCACAGAGCACATCGAGGTTTCAGGTACCGGGATTTTGCGACTTGCGAAGACAAGGGTTCTCGCCCTTTGGTTTCCCGGGTGCCAAAATGCCAAAATGTTGACCGACAACCACATGTCCCTCCGATGGATGGCTGCGACCTTTACCCATGATCAACCGTTATGATATTTTCAAGATGATCAACAGTCACGATCACATCCTGGCTTTCTCAAACTTATTCACACTTAAACTGATTCGGGGTTTCGTTTACCTGGATTTCGTGGCTTGCGAAGACAAAGGTTCTTTCCCTTTGGTCTCCCGGGTGCCGAAACGTCGACCTGCAGCCACGTGTCCTCTACAAATGGACGGTCCAGGTAACTTTCATGGATCTTGGGATCTATGGTCCCGATTCCTTTGCTACTCACGAAGATAAAAGAAAGAGGTTGAGGCATTTAACGCCCTCGTTTCTTCCTCCAATCTAATGGTCGTGACTGACCGTAGATCTTCCGACATAATCTCGTTCGTTTTGCGATGCTTATCCACACTTTAAACTATTTCGGGGTTTTGGTTGTCGGGATTTCGCGACTCGCGATGACCAGGGTTCTTGCCCTTTGATTCCTCGAGTGCCGAAACACTGAAACGCTTAACGACCGCCACGTGCCCTTATAAAAGGACGGTCCAGATACTCCCACGGACCTTGGGGATCTACAATCCCGATTTCTTTGCTACTTACGAAGATAAAAAGGAAAGGGGTTGAGGCATTAACACCCTCGTTTATTCTTCCAATCTAACGGTCATGATTGACCTCAGATATTCCGACAAGATCTCATCCGTCGATCAATACTTAACCACATGCTGTCATTTCAGGATTTTGTAAATCGGGGTTTCGGGACTCGCGAGTACAAGAAAACTCGCACCTAGATACTCCGGGTGTCGAAACTCTGAAAAATCTTAATTTACCCCCACGCTAATAATTCGGGATTTCTCAAGTTGGGGTTTTGGGACTTGCGAGTGCAAGGGGACTCGCCCTTGGGTACTCTGGATACCAAAATTACAAAATGTTGGGATCTACGAGGACCATTATTCCTTGCACATGATGGCTAAGACTTGCACCACCAAATCCTCTTTCAGGTTCTTGGTAAGCTTTCCAGAGAGGGTATCTTTGTGGAGAGATCTATTTCGAGTATTCCTGGAGACGAATAAGGGCATAGATTTCCCGAAAGAAGACTTGAAGTCTGAATTAGTTCAATATACGTATATATAAATCTATCTATAAACATAATCCATACGTGTTCCTTCCAATAAAAACATGCAACCACCATTTCTGATCAAAACACCACACAAACAGTCTTATACTCAAACCATTCATAAATTGCATAGACTATGAGCATACATGTCAGCATATAAATTTCAAGATACAAGATATAGTACTTATCAGAAAAACACCAGAGGTGATGCAACTGCTGAGAGGGGTGCTCGTTTCCACCCAACCGTAGGCTCAACGACTCCAAATGGATTTACCACTAGCCACCCTCGAGCTGAGACCACGATGTTGCGATACCGAGTCTCTGTTTGCCAATGACCGAGAACAAAGGTTACTCCCCTTCTTCTCCGCTATCACTCACTCTATATTTTCCAGAGTTCTTTCCCTTCTTTTTTTTCCTTCCCTCGCATCTGCCCCTTCATCGCACACTCTTCTTGCCTTTTCTCTTTTCGGCGAGGTTGCGTGTGGCACGATATTCCTCGTGGTGGTTAGGTCTGAGGACTCTATGGATGGGCAGTTCACCCCCATCCCTCATTACTCATGAGGAGCCATTTACCTACCAACCTGGCGAGTCATTTAATTCGGGGCCAGCGAGATGCTCTTGGTTCTCCGGGCCAGTGAAGTCCAAATACGGTATTGGTTTCGGTGGAAGTTAACGCCACCATTCCATGTGCCTTCCACCACCTTTCTTCAGCCATCATGATCTATTTTTCATCACACCCCTTCTCAGCAGTCCTACAATATATATATTCATAATATTATTTACATTCATCGACCTTTTTCACAAGGTCCATTCACATCACACATTCACATTTCTGAGTTTGCCACAATACTTGGCC